>PISX010011422.1:0-65420 GCA_004024625.1 Mellivora capensis
CCCCCCCCCCCTACCTTTTAGGTGTCATACTTTACATCCCTTTACTTTGAGTCCTTGACTTTTACAGGTGTACTTATTTCTACTGCTTTTATTTTCCTGCTTTTCATACCATCTCTTACGGTCTCTCCTTTCCACTCAGAGTCCTCTTTAACATTTCTTATAAGGCTGGTTTACTGGTGATGAATTCCTTTAATTTGTTTCTCTGAGAAACTCTTATCTCTCCTACTCTGAATGACAACCCTGTGGGGTAGAGTATTCTTAGCTGCAGATTTTTCCCTTTCAGCCCTTTGAATTTGTCATGCTGCTCCCTTCTTGTCTGTATTTTCTGCTGAGAAATTAGCTGATAGCCATATGGGGTTTCCTTTGTATTTAACTTTTTTCTTTTGCTACTTTTAAAATCCTGTCTTTATCACCACTTTTTGCCTTTTTAATTACTAAAAAAAGAAAAAAATTTCTTTTTTAAGATTTTATTTTTATTTTATTCATTTGAGAGAGGGTGAGCATGGGGGGGGGGTGGGATGGGGGGAGGGAGTTGGGGGCAGAGGTAGAGGGAGAAGCAGACTCCGTGCTGAGCAGGAGTCAAACCCAGGACCCTGACATCATGACCTGAGCTGAAGGCAGACGCTTAACCTACTGAGCCACCCAGGTGCCCCGATACTGTGTCTTGGCGTGCGTGGACCTCCTGGGTTGATTTTGTTGGGCTATCTCTGTGCCTCCTGGATCTGGATTTGTTTTCTTTCCCAGATTCTAGAAGTTTTCAGCTATTGTTTCTTCACATAAATTTGCTACCCCTTTTCTCCTTCTGGGATCCCTGTAATGCCAGTGTTATTACACTTGATGGAGCCACTGAGCTCCCTAAACCTGTTCTTGTTTTGGATCATTTGTTTTCCTCTCACTTGCTCGACTTTACTTTCCATGACTGTCCTCCAGGTCATTGATCTGTTCTTCTGCTTCCTCTAGCTACTAGTTATTCCATCTGGTATATTTTTAAATTTTGTTATTGTGTTCTTCATCTCTGAATGGTTCTTTCTTACCTCCTTGTTAGGGCCTTACTGATGTCCTCCACTTTTAAGTCCAGTGAGTGTATGATCATTATTTTTTTTTAAGATTTTGTTTCTTTATTTGACAGAGACACAGTGAGAGAGGGAACACAAGCAGAGGGAGTGGGAGAGGGAGAAGGAGACTCCCCACTGAGCAGGGACTCCAATGTGGGGCTCGATCCCAGGACCCTAAGAGATCATGACCTGACCCAAAGGCAGACACTTAACAGCTGAGCCGCCCAGGCGCCCCGATGATTACTTTAAATTCCCCATCAGGCATATTGCTTATCTCCATTTCACCTAGGTCTCTTGTGAACGTCTCCTGTTCTTTCATTTGGGACATGGTCATTTGTGTCGTTTTGTCTGCCTCTCGGTGTTGGTGTGTGTTAGGAAAGTCAGCTGTGTCCCGAAGGTGGTGGACGCGTGGGGAGGAAGTCCTGTGTGCCTGCAGGGCGAGGTCCCTGCTCACCAGAACCTGGCGCTCCAGAGCTCTTCTCTCGGTGTGCTGCGTGTAGCCCCCCACCCCGCGTGGCTGGGCCATGTTTGCCTGCGGTCCAGGAGTCCACTTGGCTGTTTTTGCCTGCTGGGGGCTGTGTTTGCCTCCTGTGACATCAATGGGTCACTTTGGGGCCACCCTGGGCTTGAGCCGGGTCAGACCAGGTGTCTGGCAGAGCTGCAGACTGCTGCTCTGCACTGTCCCCCGGGAAGCTTCCCCAGCGGTCTGCCACCAGCCCGCTTGTGGGGCCACATTCAGTGTGTGTGGTTAGTTCCCCTCTCCCCGGGCAGGGGGTACGTTGGAGTGGTGCTGGCCCCTGTGGGGGCAGCTTGCACAGGCCAGGAGTGGGGTGCTTCTTTTGATGGGCTCCTGCTTTGGAGAGGGTGGATGCAACCCCCCAACTGGGTACAGGAGCCTCAGTGTTGTGAGGTTTGTTGGGTCTTCTGGGGCGCGGCCCCTCAGTGCTGGGACTGAGGCCGGCCTGGCTGGAGCGTGCGGATGGGAAGCTCCGGTGAGAGGGCGGGCGCCGTGTAAGCAAATCAGTGAGTGTCGTGCTAGGTCCCCCAGGCACTGTGTTAGGGGGTGGGGAGGGGGCAGTGGAGACAGCACCTGCAGGTCCTTTGTTCCTGGAGGGGTCTCTCATGAACTCTTTTTCTCCAGAGCACTCTCTGAGGTTGGCAAGCCACTCTCCCACTGTATGCCCCAGCTCTTTCCAGATGCTCCTTCTATGCTGTATCTCCCCAGGCTGTTGTGTTGTCTCTTTAATGGTGGGGTCTCCGTTTCCTCTCACCCTCTCTGCTCTCCTAAAGGTGAGCCTGCTGGGCGCCTGGGTGGCTCAGTGGTTTGAACCTCTGCCTTCAGCTCAGGTCATGGTCTCAGGGTCCTGGGATCGAGCCCCACATCAGGCTTTCTGCTCAGCGAGGAGCCTGCTTCCTCCTCTCTCTCTGCCTGCCTCTCTGCCTACTTGTGATCTCTGTCAGATAAAAAAAATCTTAAAAAAAGAAAAGTTGAGCCTGCTGATTTTCTAAAATTCCAGGTTTTAAGTCCTACTGATTATAAAAACTCATAAAACTCAGCCTCTCTGGTTTTCAAAGCCAAATGTTATGGGAACTCAGCTTTCCACGCAGGCTTCCCAGTGCGATAGTGTGGTTCTCTCCCTTCTCTGTGCTGGCAGCTTCCTTCCTTTCATGGACAGCCCCACAGTTTCTTTGAGCTTCCCGCCAGGTCTCTGCCCTGCCTGCCCTCTTTGATGGGGCCCCTTCTTCACTTGCGGAGTCCATTCTGGCAGTCTTCAGGTCATTCTCTGCATTACTTACACTGATGTGTTGTCTAGTTGTGCCTGGGACGAGGTGAGCTTCCGGTCCCCCTGGTGTGCCGTCTTCCCACAGTTTCTGTGTGTTTGGAATTTCAGGCTTGGTTGGAACTTCTCTCTCTGGTTTATCACATTTCAGCATTCTCAGATTTTTCTTCATAGGTGGATTATAGAACCAGTCTACAGCAAAGACAATAGTAATCTATTCTAGATCTCATTTAAATGTAATTTTTAAAAAATTTTTAATAAACTACACCTTCTTTTTGGATAACTGGAAATGTGTGTTCACCAAAACTATTTAACTCGTGTTAGCACTTGTCTTCCTGATATAGGTCTAAGTTCCTGTTCCGAAGAGATGGGTTTCTCCTTCATATGGTGTGCATTGCCCCCGGTGAGAGCTAACCGTCTGTGCAACACACCAGCCTGGGCCGGGGAGCTCCCCGTCCCTGGAGCCACCCAGGTTGGTTGGTAGCCAGCGGTGGCATAGCTGGTGATGGGATCCCTTCCGTGGGGGCCTGTGCTTCCGTCTACGGACGCGTGCGCATTACACTGCCAGATAGTACAAGCTTGAAAATGACAGGAAGATGTTTAAGTCGGAGGTTCCCAAACTTTCTTGGTTCACGATGCATTTAGTGTCTAGTGTCTTGGGAATTTTTGCATAGGATTGCTAGACCCAAAGTTTCTTTTAGGACATCGTTTCTGTGATATTACCGAACAGGTTATTTATGAAGTAGCTAGGTCTGTTCGGATGACATTGTGTTTTCCTTGAAAACTTAAAATACTCTCGGGTGCTGTGGTGCCCAGGACACTTCAGCACGCAGATCGCGGACTGTGGCTCTAAAAGCGAAAAATTCGCATTCGGTTGTATGTCCTCTGTGATTATGACTACTAAAATTTGTATGCATGCAAACGAAGGCTGGGAGGAAACACAAAGTAAAAGTGGTTATGTTTGGCTTATAGATGATTTTGAAATATCGAAGCCCTTTTATGTCTTCTGGTCTATTCTCTGATTCTGTGGACGCTCTCAAGGTTTGTTCTTCAGTCCTTTCTATGGGAAAGAGCTGTACGAACAACACTAGGCTTCTGTAAGCTCCGGGGCATTTGGGGAATTTTACTGCTGAGGAGCCTGACCTTGTGTGATGGAGAGTGACTCTGTGTTCTCTTTTAGGACCACAGAGTGTTTTGGCTGGTCACAGGACTGATGTTCATGGGGAGTGGCCTCATCTGGAGGCGCTTGCTGTCATTCCTGGGACGACAACTAGAAGCTCCTCTACCTCCCGTGGTATGAAGGGTCTGGGCTGGCGCTGTGTAGCCGAGGGGCTGATGTCCGGTTCTGCGGGCACAGCGACCGCCTGGGCTGGTGGTGTCCCCGGCTTTGTGACCCCGAGCAAGTTATTTCATGCCCGCGCCTGTCACTGATGTCAGTAGCGGCAGTGGGAGAGCCCTTATTCCCGCACCGCGCCTGGCACCGTGCCAGCCTGGTGGCCCGTGCTCAGTGCGTCGCTCTGTGACGAGCTTTCTGCGTTTAGATGTTGGCAGATCGACTGCAGGCTTTGCCATAACCCAGACTGAAATACAGAGAACATGGTGTCGTCATTAAGAAGACAGGTTGACCCTTCCTCTTACCTTTCTACACGCAGTTGGCTCCGGGAATGAATACTCTGGGTACTGACACGGGACTTGTAGTCTCCCGTCTGCTAGTGACGTCTCCTTTGACTTGGGGCATTTAACACAGACACAAACTAAAATGAGTCATTGTTCTGCTTTATTTAGATGGCCTCTTTACCCAAGAAGCCCCTTCAGGCGGACAGAAGGGTGGAAGTGAAGTACAGCTTCCGGCCGGACGGGCTCGGCTCAGGCAAGAGTGTCCTGGCAAACCGTTAGAGACATCAGCCCAGGAGGGACTGGGTTACTTTTCGTGGTGGTCACGGGACGCTTCTGGTACTCTTCGTTACTTTCTTTTCTAGAGCCAGGGGCTTGAAAAACCCCACTACAGTTCTAATGTCTGGTGATAAAGACACCATGGCACTCCGTAATGCTAGAACTTCTGCGTTTTCAAAATTGAGGAAAGAAGCAAAGGATATGCTTTGTAAAAGGCCAAAATTCTATTTCCCACGACCTTAACATGCTGTTTCTATAGACGTGATGTGAGAATAGATTGTTGTGTAGATTTTCTGATTTATACGTGTCTCAGGCCAAGGAAAGCCTGAAAACTTGACAAGCCCACAGTGGCGAGCTCGGGTAGCAGTAGTTCTTACTAAGGGGATCATGTTCTTGGGAGCTTCCTGACTCTCAGGTGACTGGAAAGGCAGGACAAAATACATATTAACCTTAGAACAAACTCTGAAAGTTTGTGCTTTAAACCAATCTTTAACATACTTTATTTTCTTGTCTTTTTTATATAAGGTAAATAAAAAGGAAATGATTAACTAGAATCCATTTAAGCTGATATTAAATCAATATTTTATTCTCTTGACCCCTGAAACGGTTTTTCTCTGCTTGGCTATACTAGAAGTCTTTGGAAGTAATATTGAAACTGTTTCCATTTTGTTTCCGTTTTTTAGGTCTTGAGTAGAGGAAGTAGAGTAGATGACTGAGTAGATGGAAGTGTCCCCTCAGCCACCCCCACCCCCAAAAAAGAAAGTGTATGGAGCCCAGCTAATCTGCCTACGCCTCAGAGCTTGCCAGGGCAGGGGGGCTTCCTAAAACCAGAAGAGCGGCCCGAGCTGCTCTGCTGCGGCAAGTGTGACAGTAGTGGAGTCCGTGCGCTGACAGCGCTGGGGCTACCTGAGGCCGTAATGGGATGGCACAGGAGGAAGGTCGGGAGTCCATTCACCAAGTGGTTTGGTGCAGAGAATGATTTGAGAGAAAACAGAGTTAAGTAGTTTCCCCGCTCCCCGGTGTGGTTAGAAGCAGCTACTAGAAGCTGGCGGACACGCTGGCCCCGGCTGGGTTGGTGTCAGCAGGGGGCGGCCCACTTGGCACCTCCCCGTGGGTCAGGGGCACGCTTTGAGGTGTGGGTGTCGGAATGTGGATATATATACCCCTCTAGCATCGTGGATGTGTGTGAGGATTTCCAAGACCAAGTATCTTTGATGGTCTTCTGATTTCATGGGACACTGTCACACCTCCGAGCACGGCTGCTGTTCTTGATCTTAGGGAATCACTATACATAGGTTAGAAATAGGACTTCACTGTGACGGGAAAAATTGAAAGCCCGAGAGGCTTGACTCCAGTCAGGCACAGAAATAGAATTTTGGCCTTTTTCCTTTTGGTGTGACTTGGTTTGTGGACTTGAGTAAAATTTTTTTTTCAGGAGTCCTGTTTCCTCAATAAAAGGGAAACGTAACTACCTCTTAAGTCTGATGCAGAGAAGTGACTGGTGGTTTATAAAGTTCTTGAAGGTGGTTAGATCAAGGAGGATTTCAGAATGTCAACTCGCTCCGCTTTGTGGATAGCAGGATGCTTCTGACCTAAGAAGTTAGGCGATTTTAAATTTTGACTTAAAAATGATTGAGCACAAGTGTTTCGTTACATGAGTGAGCAGGCAGTCTTATCCCCTGTTTAACAAGGTCAAGGCATGAGATTCTTAGACTGTTTTTGGAAGGCCTCTAAGGAAGTGTGGCAGAAGATAGCACAGACTGTGAGAAATAACCACTAAATAAAAAGCACGAAAATAAAAAGTTGTCTCGTTATTCCAGGAGTTGGACATAGCTTTATTTTTGGAGCTACATTATTTAATACACTTTAATCTCAGGATTCACTTTCCTTACTTTAGTGATACCTATGTAAGTGCAGATCTGTGTTAATGAGAGACTAAAACCCTACAAGGTATTTCTTTGTCTGTTGTTAACCATTTCAGAATCCGTGTTTAGAACTGTAGTTAATACTTAGAGTGAAAACGTGACCCACCCCTGGGGACAGTGCATCAGACTCTACAAGCCGGCGTGTACGTCTCTGCCATCCAGGCTGACCTTCAGGATTAGGAATACCACTTTGCACTTTTGAGTACGGGATTATGTGGGTTGAGTATCCTGTATAAAATCCTATGTGAGAACCTGGTTTGGTCTGGTGTGTTTAGACACTGAGAAAAAGGTCGGTCCTTGGGTAGATGATGGTCGTGTGTCCGCACAGGCCCTCTCTCTCAGCTAAGACAGGAGCCTTGCTCCAGCCACGGCGGTGCGCGAGAACGCAGACTTCGGAGGACGGCGGCCAGCACTCACAGATTTCTCAACGCGTAAGTGAATTTAGTTAAGGAATTCTGGCCCCTAAAAGTAAACTTCAACTAAACAGTTATTTCACGCGAGTGGAGCTACCACTCATTGTTACCCAAATGAAACCAAATGGTGTCTCTGCGCCTTGTGCTGTTCGCTAGGGACACAGCGGCTAGCACCAGTCCGTAGGAAGGACGACAGTCCCGGGGGTCAGCCCGAGGTGCTCTCTGGTATATGCCCGGTGTTCCCCTCTTCCCTGCCCTTCTGCTCAGTGTTAACTCGCGGAGCGTTGCCTTGATTTCTACTTTGACTCCTCAGCTGGATTCCTGTCTGAACCAGTCTCAACGCTGCCTCTAGGGAAGTTAAAAAGGGATCTTGTCATCAGTTACTTTTCTCTGCGGTTAGTGCCAGGACGAAAAATGGTTCTTCCTTGATGGCTACAGGATCCCTAAGATCGCCTTCACGTGTTGAGTGAAGCCAGAGCCCGTGGCAGATGCCTTCCCCCCGGTGTCCCCACCTGCAGGCCTGGCCCCTGTACGCTCCACCGGTCACCAGTCAGGCCCGGAACCGAGGAAGCCAAGACGCGCTTCTCTCTGCTCGCTCTCCCGCGGCGGCCTCCGCCCGGAGCTCTGCGGGGCGAGTTTTGTGGGCTCGGCTTGTGCCAACCCAGTGCAACGAGGGCTGCTCTTGGGAGGACACAAAACCAGTGGAGTCACTGGGTTCCGCCGTTAGAACAGCCGCTTCTACAGAAGCAGGCACGGACAGGAGGTTTTAGTTTTGCATTAGTTGTTCACTCTGTGAAACCCTGAAAATGCCACAGTTCTCATGAGGACCCATTCACCGCAGGTGACTGGAGTGGTGAGGCTCTCCCGCACCCCCCGTTGCTCTGCCCATTCTGTCCCGTAGACTGTGCTTTCTGTTCCGCTTTGATTGGAATGGGTCACCAAGTTTAAAAGGACATTTTAGGAGAAACTGACAGATTTTCCTAAGAGCTAAGTACAGAGAAGCCTTTCTGGGCATCAGAAGGACCTGGATATTGCGTGGAAGATGGGAGCGGTCGTACCGCAGGGCTGAGGCCAGGCCAGAAGCTGGGAGTAAGCTGCAGTACAGGGGAAGCAAGGGAGGAAACCTGGGAAGGGACACGAGGCAGCAGAGTATCTGTCGTCGTTCACTGTGTCGTAGTCCCTAGGCCTGTTTCCACTCCAGGAGCCCCCACCTCTAGCAGGATCCGCCCGGCGCCCCTGGAGGTGCCACTTTGTCCACCAGAACGCTCACCCTGGCGAGGACTCGGCCCAGAGAGGGGACGCAGAGGAGGAAGAGGTGGGGAGGTCTTTACTCGCGGCCGAGGCTGTAGACGTGCAGGGCCCCGGAGAGTCGGGCTCCCAAAGAGCTCCTTCCAGCAGCGACGACGACTTGGTTCTGTAGAGGACACGAAACAGTATTGTCCGTGACGCCTGGGAAGTCCCTGCCCGAGTCCAGGCACCCTGCTGTGCTCCGGTGGCACAGAGATGGGGACACGGGGTAAGTGCCATGAGGGTTCAGAGATGTGGGCGGAGGCGGCTCAGGTGCAGGCCGAGTCCTGACTCTAGCCCGTCGCTAACCGGCTCACTCCGGGAGGTCAGTGAGCGGCCGCTCTCCGCCTCCTCAGACTGTCCCTGTCCAGTCCTCAGCGGAACCGGGCCCGGGGCTTCACGCCACGATCCCAGGTAGGTGGCCGAACTAATCGGAGTGTCCACCCCGGAGAACTGTACGACAAAGGCGAACTTGCGGTGTTAGCAAAGACTCAGCCGCCGATTACTTACACTCTGCAGCGCCCCGCGCAGCTGGTGTAAGTCGGGGCTGATGCATGATTCCCGGGTTCTTGGTGGTATGTTTTTGGAAAATGAGTTTTAAGTGTAAGCCAAGCTTATGATGTCATCTGTCACCAGACCTTCTGAGAATCCGCCCACAAATTTAGTAATCCGTGTTTTTTGGTTCTGGATAACCCTACAGTTTGCTCCTCAGGCTTGCCTAGAAATGGAGTCCGGCCAGGGCCCCTTGCCTGCGGGCCACCAGAGGGCAGTGTCCCCCTGCACCAGGTGCGCCCCAGCTCGTCCTGTGCGCCCTCCTCCTCAGCCCCGTCCTGAGGGGCAGTTTCCTCTACTCCCGGGCCTGTAGACGGGGTGCTGACTCTAAGGAAGGGACGCCCAGAGCCTGCGCAGGGCAGTAACCGGAGGGCTGGGCTCAGGGGTCCGGCTGTGTCCCCGACAGTCAGTGTGCGTACCCTCCGCGCAGCAATCTTCCAAAGATATTTGTACAGTTAGAGAGGGATCGAGCTGTGCAAGACTGCTCACGATAGTAAACTGGAAATAACAGTAAATATCGGAAAAGTGAACGGAACAAGGTGCGGTGCATCTGGACAAGCCCCCGTGTCCGCCGGAGAGGCGCGCTCCAGGGGCCGTGAGCGGGAGCGCCGAGTGCCCCGAGAGGCCTACAGGGACCCCAGGAGTCTGGAAGGAAACAGCGGTCGGCTGACGCAGCAAGGGTCGCCCAGCGCTCCCACACCAGCCTTCGTACGTGAGGCGGGACAGCAGCCGCCACAGACGTGCGTGGCTATGGCCCAAGGAGCCTGCGGACACTGAAATTTAAACTTCTATAAATGTCATGTGTCATGAAATATCCTTTTTTCCCCAGCCGTCTACACGGATCCGTTTCCGTTCACGAGCTACACAAAACAGGCTGGAACTCACTAGGTCCCGCCCTCGGGGATGAAACCGGGAAAGCGATGGGATGGTGTGCGGAGGAGCCTTTTGTGTGTGTGTGTGTGTGTTTCGGACACAAGCTGAACCATGAAATGAGGTCCCCCCCCCCCGGCCTCAGCGCACACACGTCAGGAGCGCCGTCTTCGCTCTCACCTTGTCCTTAGACCTCACGGTGACCACAGAGCTCCCGAACCTTGAACTTGCCTGTAAAATACGAAAAAACACCGGATTTTATCAGTTTGAAGTAAAGGAAAGAGCACTTCTGGGGTTCTCCTTCATTCCTGCAGGAAGTACTTACCTCAGGAGAAACCAGTACGTATTGGGCCTGAAAGGAGAAGGGGAGAAGGGGACTGGTTAGTGTCTGTGTGCGTTTTACCTGCGGCCCCACACGCACACCTCTGCGCTCTAGCCGGGCCCGGCCCGGGTGCTGCCCTCAGACCCCGGAACGTTACCTTACAGGAACTCAGCACAAAAGTAGATGTCGTCACATATATCCTCCCTTAAGATTCGCCTATAAATTCATCTACAGTATAATTCCCATTGTATAACCGTGGAATGAAAAGGACTAAGGGACTAATAACAGCTACTGATGTTTACGTAAACGGCGGCTTATCCGCAGAGAAAACGGTAGGCAGCCAGGAAAGGTACTGGAGGAGCATGGAAGCAGGCGTAAAGAAGCCAGGTGAGAGTCACGTCACAAAATTATGTCCAGCAGCTCAGTGACTCAAAGAGACCCACACCCACAGTGTAATGACGAAGAGTGCATTGCTGGTGCAGGTACCTGTCCTTCCATTTCTGAGCACCGTGACCTAGAGCACCTTCCTCCCGGATCTGCAGTGTCTTCCTCGGGGGCAGTGCCAACTTACCAGCTTTGGTGTGGGTCAGAGAGGTGGCCGGGGAGGGAGGGAGGGAGAGCTGTGCAGTGCTCAGCATAGTGCCAGGCAGGGTAAATGCACAGTCATTGGTAGCCGTTGAGGTCAGGAAAATATACCAGAAGGATACACTTCAAAAGGTTAATTATTCCTGCAGACTGCAATTCTAGGTAGAGGATTTTTGAATTTTTAAAAAGAAATTTTGTACCATAATATTTTCTACAATTTTTACAATAAATCTTAATTTTGCAACTAAGTCGTTTTTTTAAATACTGGGTGTTTTATGCTCAGGGAACTTAAGGAAACCCACCTGGGAAAAGGAATAAAAGCAGTGAAACGGGCGCCTGGGTGGCTCCGCAGTTAAGCGTCTGCCTTCGGCTCAGGTCATGATCCCAGGGTCCTGGGATCGAGCCCCGCATCAGGCTTCCTGCTCAGTGAGGAGCCTGCTCTCTCTCTCTGCACTCTCTCAAATAAAAATCTTTTTTAAAAAGGCAGTGAAATGGAAATAAGAGGGGGCGTTTTAATGAGAGTGCAGTGGCCCGGGCCTGGTTTCCTCTGCTGTGGGCTCCTACCCAGCGGTGGCAGGGTGTGACCAGAACCAGTGGGACACCATGTCAGCTAGACTTGAGCCACAGGGACAAGCGCTGCAGACCTGCAAGAAGGCAGGGCCACGTGGCCTACAAGTGATTGTGTCCTGACTGCAAACAGTCCCGGTAAAACCTCCGGCATCTGCAGTGGACACGACTTCGAGGCATGCATGGGCAGCCGCCTTGCCCAGCACGGCCTGAGCACCTTACCTTTTCTTCAGGACACGGAGCCGTCCATGATTGGCATTTGCCCGTCATGTCGCCGAAGGTGAGGTCCTTGCCATTATAGACATAAACGCGGCCGTCTTCTCCCCCCGTCAGTCCGGAGGTGACATCCGTTATCCTCAGCGGGGCTGCCAGGATGACTTCATCTGCAAGCAAGAGACCAGAAGGAAGTATGTCCCGCTCACTGTCGTCCTTCCCACTGCCCCTGCTGGATCCTAGCCCAGCCTCCCATCCTTCACGGGGCCTACCCTGCTCTCATCCCCGCCCAGCAAAGGCTTGCTTTCCTAGTTTATCCTCCATCGGTGACAACGGATGTGGGTGGCTCTCATGTTACTGCCTTCAAGAAGTCCAGCTCACTTGGCTCTGGTCTTGCCGGACTCAAAACAGTTGTAAAGGCCCTTGGGCCCCTGAGCTGTCCGTGATGAGGGCAGAGGCTACATGATCCAGTTAGGGGACTGGTCTGTTGAGCAAAGGGATTCGATTCTTAGCCAGAGGCCCTGTTCCTTTCCCACCTAAGCCATCGCCGTCCAGGTCACTCAAGTGCAGAACTCCACCAAATCGAGAGAAGCGGCGGTCCCCGCTGAAGGTGCTGAGCAGAGAAGGCTGGGTGTCGGGGGTCAGCTCGTACATCCGAGTGGTTCCGCCTTGGTGCAAGGTCATGGTCAGGAATGCCATTCTGGACACCTCATCTGAAATAAACCAGGGCACGCTGCCTGCTGCCATCCCAGGAATGAAGAGAAGACACAGCACCGAATGCAGTCCTGGTCTTGCTTCAGCCTTCCACACCTCCGGTGACACAATGGCCCAGAACCGCACAGGACGGGCGTTTGTAGCAGGAAGGTACAGCTGGCTGGGGCACGGAGGCCCAAGCGAGAGCCACACTCGGGGTTCCCCCATCTGACAGCTCTGACCCCTGCAGTCTGCCTCTAACACTAGGTCCCTACAATCCTTTCAGTGACCTCATACCTTCACAAAACTGGGGTTTGGGGGATTATAATAAAATGCAGGTACCATGAGAAAATCCACGTGGATTGAAAATGAGGATGGAATTGCCTGATCTGATTCCAGGTTTGAGAACAGGTGCGGTGCCCAAAGGGAGCCACGTTGTTGGGACACAAATTCAACCTGTGCAGAACAGTCACACCAGGCCCCATGCTTGGCTTAACACTCTCCAGTCACCAACATGGAAATCTGATTATTCTTGCAACAGAGGGGCCTTGGGTGGTTCAGCTAGTTAAGCGTCTGCCTTCTGCTCTGGTTTCGGTGCCAGGGTCCTGGGCTGGAGCCTCGCATCGGGCTCCCTGCTCAGCGGGGAGTCTGCTCCCTCTCCTCCCCACTCGTGCACTCTGCTGCTCTCGCTCACTCGCTCTCTAAAAATCTTTAAAAAATAAAGGCAACCAGGGCGCCTGGGTGGCTCAGTGGGTTAAAGCCTCTGCCTTCGGCTCGGGTCATGATCCCAGAGTCCTGGGATCGAGTCCCGCATCGGGCTCTCTGCTCTGCGGGGAGCCTGCTTCATCCTCTCTGCCTCCTTCTCTGCCTACTTGTAATCTCTGTCAAATAAATAAAATTTAAAAAAAATAAAAGGCAACCACCTTGGATGTGAAAGCTTCAGGGTACTTGTCTATGGAAAGCTCAGAACTACCTGGACCTGTTTCTTGGGGGGGGGGGCATTTTTTTCCCCAACAGAGGGCTCTGCATTCTTATTTTGTACCAGGACCCACAAATTATGTGGGTGAAATCCAAGCAAAATGCAAGTGAAATGGGAAAATCTGAGTAAGATTTGAGTGTCGGAGTGTGTCAGTGTCAACAGTCTGGTTGTGACATACTGTGGTTTGTGAGTACGATCTTGGGGAAACCTGGATAAGATGGGGCATGGGTCTCTGTATGATTTCTTACTACCGCATGTGCATGAGAATGGTCTTGAAACGGTTGCTCCGCGGGGGCATTTGGGGGGCTCAGCTGGACAAGCAGCCAACTCTTGGTTTCCTCTCAGGTCGAGAGCTCAGGGTCCTGGGGTCAAGCCCCGTATCCGGCTCTGTGCTCAGTGGGGAGCCTGCTTGTTCCTCTCTCGCTCTCTCATAAATAAAAATAAATATGATTAATTTGTATATAATACAGATCTCTAAATTAATCTTTTTATATTTCAGATAGTATTCTGAAACAGGAAAATACTAAGACAGGAAAAACATTAAAACAAAATCTGTACAGCACTGCAGTGGAAAGAGAAGTAAAGCAAATAAAACCACTACCAGGTGTTGCAAAAGTTTGGAAATCACCAGCTAGTCTCTGTGAAAGGGGGAGAAACCCCAACTACTCCAAGGCTAAGTCAGCAAGTTTCCGGGGTTGCAATGCTGTGTCCTTTATCATGCAGTGAGAAAATCTCGTCATTCTGGGGTGGCTACCCGGCGCCGTCCCCAGAGCACGCACACCTTGATCTCCGGGGTGGTGAGTTCAAGCCCCACACTGGGTGTGGAGCCTAGTTAAAATGAAAGAAAGAGAAAAGAAAAATCTAGCCATTCCTGTACCCAATCCACTCTGCTTATTATTCTAATGCTGTGTCACACAAAAACCTTCCTGAAAAATAACTTGACAATATATATTTAAGAAGAGCCTTACTGATAGACCCTCCAGCCCAGTTCTTCCTCCAGGAATCTATTTTAAAAACTATTCAGGAGGCAGGGTTTTCCATACATCGATGTTTGAGAGAGAAGACCTTATTCACAATAGTGAAAAGTTGGGAGCAGCCTGAATTTCCAGCAACAGGATGGTGGTAAAAGTTGACATGTGCACATGGGAACAAATGTGATGGGCACTGAAAACCACACTGTAGGATCAGCACCGTGAGGACACGCTCAGGGTATACTATTTAAAAATTAGCTGTGAAAACTTAAGCTCATACTATATTTGTGTGTGTGTGTGTGTGTGTGTGTCTAAGTTTTTAAATATTTGGAGAAGGGGCGATTTCTAGCTGTGTCTGTATTTTCACAAATTTCTACAGTAAGCTGTAAGATGATTCACTTGGATCATCTTCAAGGAAGTAGGTTTTAAGATTTTACTTATTGAGAGAGCGAGCGAGCATAAGCAGAGGGAGAGAGAGAAGGAGGGAGCAGGGAGCCTGATGCAGGACCCGATCCCAGGACCCCGGGATCATCACTTGAGCCCAAAGGCAGATGCTTGACCAACTGGGCCACCCAGGGGCCCAAAGGGAGTGCGTTTTTGTTGGCTTCTTAAAACTCTTTCCCATAAAGTAAATAGGATAATGGCTTGTTAACATATGTCCTTAGAAAACCTAGTCCTGGTGAACTGACTTAAACAGGGTTTTCTGAGGCTCCCTCTCGTTCTAAGCTCAGCGGGACAGGAGCTTTAAAAACACGGTTACACTCATGAGGGATTTTCAACAACTCTCTGAGGTGGATCATAATTAGCATTTTGCAGATGATGATACTGATGTTCCGGGAGGTTAAGGAACCTCCCAGAACATTAGGAGGTTCCTTATGTTATGAGAAACATAAGGTTTCTCATACCTTGTTTGAGAAAAGGTTATGAGAAAAGGAAATACTCGCAGTCAGGTCTGTCTGGCTCCAGATGTCACAACATTGCCCCCCAGGCCAGGGTCAGGGAGGCGCCTGACTCCTGACACACCCCGAGTCCCCGTGTGACCTACCGCGAGTCGGGGCTCCAACCAGCAACACCTGCTTCCGGGTCCCGTTCACCAGCACGTGGCCACTGGACAGGGAGGCCCCCAGCTTCTCCATGGCCTGTGAAGGGCGGGCACTCAGTACGGTGCGGCCCCAAGACCGCGGGGCGCCCCGTCTCCCGCGGGGGGAGCGGCGGCCGCACCTTGTCTCCGGAAATGGTAAACGAGCTTCGGCAGGCCGGGGGCAGAAAGCCGTACACCCGTCCGAGGCTCGGTTTCTCGTCGTGAGCGCCGAGCTGGGGGCCCGGGCTGCAACGAAGCACACACGGGCGGCGGGGGCAGCTGGCCACGTGTTCCGGCCCCAGCACAGACGAGCTCCCCTGCCCCTGCCCGGCCCCGACCCCGTGATGCTCGGCGGGGCCGCAGCGCTGCCCGCCCGGGGTCCCGGGACGAAGACCCAGGCCGCCCTGAGAGCGGCCCCACGGAGAGCCCCACGGAGAGCCCCACGGAGGGCCCCACGGAGAGCCCCACGGAGAGCCGCGGCCCCGCGCTCCGGCGTGTTCCGCCAGAGCCCGCGTGTTGGATCCGAACCCCACACCTCAGCGTTCCCGGAGATGGGGTTTTCAAAGAGGCGATCCTTATGCTGAGGTCCCTGGGGCGGGGCCCTAGTCCAGTGGGACTGGCGTCCTCGTAAGAACAGGAAGACACCAAGGACGGGCACAGGGAGAAGGCGGCCGCCCGCAAGGCCGGGAGAGAGTCTCCAAGAGCAGCGGCACCGACTCGACTCGGATCCCTGGTCTCCAGCACTGGGAGAAAATGCGTTCCTGCGGCTCCTGCCACAAGTCACGGGAGCCCTGGCGGACCCTTCCTCCTTCCTCCTTCCTCCTTCCTCCTGAGCGCACGGTTCAGCTTCTAAGGAGAGGACTCCTGCTGCACAGCCCTAGCGGTTTCTCGTGGCGGGGGGACTCGGCCCCTCTGCCCACCCCCCGCAGGCACCTGCCCCTCACGCTCCTGGGTCCCCGGCCCCCCGGGAGCGCTCACCGGCTGGGGCCCCGCCAGGCCGGGCTCCCCACCAGCAGCACGCTTCTGTTGCCCACGCGGAGCCCGTGGAGCGCGTAGCCGAGCCAGGAGAAGTCCGCCTCGCCCCGCACCGTCCAGTTGGCCGCCTCCACGCCCAGCTCTTCTAGAGACAACCAGCGCCTTTTACCTTACGTGGCAGGGGCGGGCAGAGTCTTTGCCAGAGCTCCTGTGTCACCCGCAGCTGCTCCCAGGGGGCCCCAGTGTCAGACATGGAGCCCACGTCTGGGGTAGAGGATGCCATACAAAGGGAGCCCCCCCGCCGGTTGGGGCACCACTGGGAGGCCTTCCGTGGAAAGCCTCTGCCAACAACCTGCTGGCCCCTCTGCATCTGGACGTTGGACCCCTTTTTGTCTATCCAGGGACTCTGTCACCTGGATGATAACGGTACGTGCTCTTGTATCTTAGCTGCAAGAGGAAGAGCGATCAGAAAATTCTTCTTCTCCCTCCACTCCCAAGGAGGGAGAAAGATCAGAAGCCCCTAGGCAGGACGGCAGACCAGAGCAGGGAAGTCTCTGGCCCTCCCTCCCCACCCCACTCCTGCAAGCACTACCTTTGTGGCTCCAGCTGGGGTCGGAATAAAATGCAGCCACCATGCCCTTCTGTTTCCCTCCGCCCGGCGCGAAAGGGGAGCCCATGACCAGATCGGGCTCGCCGTCTCCGTTCAGGTCTGCGGCCACGAGCGTCCAGCCCAAGTTACAGTACGTGTCCTGCAGGGGAAGCCGGAGAGCACGTCCCACTCAGAGGTGAACGGCTGGAGGCGGCAAGGTCTGGCCTGCAGGCCCTGGCTATGAGGGGGTCCCCGTACCTGGCAGGAGATGGTGACGTTGGGGCTGGAAGACATTCCTCCTCGTCTGGAGCCGAAGTAGACGTACACCGCACCCTAGGTGAAGGCAAGCCATGGGGCGTTCAGAGGCAGGGCTGGTGACCTGGGAACCTCAGGTCACCGCAGAAGACACAGGGTGATGAGGACCTAAATCCCCTTGAGTCCCCACGGCCAGAACTCAGCAACAGACAGAAACCGGCCCTGTGCATGGGCCGCTGGGCTAAGGTGGTTTTTACAGCTGCCACTTGCATCAGCACTGAAGTCCCCAATGCTGAAACGGTCGTTCCTGTCCTTGCCCGCCGTGCACACTTGCTCAGTGCGCCGGCTGGACAACCGTTTGCCTCCCTGCGTGAGGCCTTCCCTGACCCGGCCCACGATTCCTCAGAACACGCCATGTGGCCAGCATCCATGGCAGACTCATGTGCACCATCAGGCTCTGTCCCAAATCAGCTCCTGCCTTATAACTTGCTGGCCTCTGTCCTCACTCGGGAAGCATTTATGTTCCACCACGAGCCAAGGGCGGGGAAGACCATGATAAATAAGACACACTCGGTCCTCCCAAAAAGCGGGCCTGTGGACAGTGACACCATGGCGTGTTACTAGAGTACTAGGTGCTAGAGTAGGGGTGGAGGCTGCAGTGTGAGGACCGGCAAGTGTGGCCTAGACCAGAGGCTGGTGACAGCGGGTGCCACGTTGCTCTTAAAGGAAAAAGGCGAGAAGACCCTCCAGGGGGAGGGATCCCTCTGAGCCATGTCCTCGAGTGAGGGGTGCTGTGGGCCCAGAGACGACAGATGGCTCACAGTCTAGGAGCACAGAGTGAGGACATGGGCACAAAGGTGAGCTTGTGGCAGGCAGAGAGTGATGAAGGGCCTCTGACTTTTGGGGTCACACAGGGTGCTGAAGCCAGTGCCCTGCCTCTCGTCTCATCACAGAGACAAGAGCCTGTGCTGCAGGAACCAGGGACCAGGGAGGTCACCGCTCTGCTGTGATGACAGGGGGCTCTCGAGGGCCTGGAACCCCCATCACCTCATTACCATTCAGTAGCCTGTGGGGGAGGGGAAGGAGTACAATTTCTGGGGTCATCAGGAAACGCAGAAGGCCAAGTGGAGGCAGGAAGTAGGCGCTGTCAGGCAACCCAAGGTCACGTCAAGGACCCCAACTGGGGGGCCCGAGATCATCTCCCCACAAATGCCGGCCCGGCACATCTGGCTGCCTGCTGTTCACGGAGGCCCCACCCGGCCCTGCCTGCCCCCCCCCGATGCCCCCTCTCCCGCCGCAGCGGCAGCCTTACCGTGTAGACAAGCTTCTCAGAGCCCACCGATGGCGCGCCCACGGCCAGGTCCGGCACGCCGTCCTTGTTGAAGTCCAGCACGGCCAAGGCCGAGCCAAACCGACCTGAGGGCTGAAGGGGCACCAGTGACCTCCAGGCTGAGCCACAGCCTTCAGAAGAGGACGCAACTCCCTGGGAGTCCAGGGGACTCGGGCACCCGACCTGGAAGCCGAGGGCCAAGGGCCAAGTTCACAGCAACTGGAACACAGCTGCACCCCGCCCGCTGGGTGGCTCGGCCCCAACAAGGTTTCAGGCACGTCTGTCTGCTTGGAGGGGAAGACGAGGTGCCAGAAAGAAAAGGGTCCGTTCTCACAAGTTCTGGGTTTTTCGAAAATGGTCCCCCACGAAGGGCCAGACTCCCTTACACCACCAGCAAGCATGGCCACCGCGGGAGGAGCACTCGGACCGTTCTAGGGCCACCCCGTGCAACGTGGGGGCCACCAGCTAAACGTGGCTGGATTAGCTGAAGTCACGTTAAACCAGCAACTCTGCTCTTCGGTTGCACTGGGTGCATTTCAGGTCCTCAAAGCCCCTGCAGCCCACGGCCCTCCCATGGGATGGCACAGCCACAGAGCGGTCCCGTCGGCGCAGAGAATTCTGTGGACGCCGCGCTCGGCCCGACCCGCACGGGGGCAGGTCCGTTTATTATCCCCGCTTGCGCCGTTACAGATGGGAAACCCAGCCCGGTCGGAACCCTTTCCTTCCGAGGTGGGTTTTCTCCATCTTCCATCTCCTGCTCTCTAGAATCGGCCTCGACCGAAAGCCACTCACTCGGTCCTCCTCATCTCTCACAACGGAGAGAACAATGAACCGTCTTGCACAAGGGGAGGTTGCCCCGCACGCACGCACACGCCCCAGAACCCGCATCAGTTACGGATTGGCCAATCGTGCCACACCTGTGTGTGATGGCCTCTACGGGGACCGTCCCCTCCTGCGAGGCGGGAACCTGATAAACCAGAAAGGGCTGCTCCGGCTATAAGGAAACCAGGGGCACCAGCCGGCTGAGGCCAGCCTCGTTTCATCGCCAGCTACACCCCAAGGCCTCCCCGGGGTTAACCCGTGGTTCCTCGACAGGCGCAGGATCTCCTCTATCCTCCATCGGGGCCACAGCCAGGCTAAGTGGAGGCTGCGGCTAAGGGCTCTACCCCTGGCCCACACCTTCAGCCGGCCACCGGCCACCGGCCACGTTACCCACGGTCCTTGGGAGGAGAGAGCACAGAGCTGCCTCCTTCCTGGTCCCTGAGGGAGCGGACCACCCTCACTCCTGGTCTGCAGGAGCCCAAAGGATTAGGTTTTACCCAACAGTCTGACAGGGGCTTGGCTTTGTGCAGAGGAGCAGGGGCGCCTGGGGGCTCAGTCGGTTGAGTGTCTGCCTTTAGCTCAGGTCCTGGTCCCAGGGTCCTGGAATCGAGCCTCCCACTGGGCTCCCTGTCCGGCGGGGAGCCTGCTTCACCTGCTGCTTGCCACTACCCCTGCTTGTGCGTGCTCGCTCTCTCTAGTAAATAAATAAAAATCTTTTTTAAAAAAAGGAAGGAATGGATAGACTGGAATGGATAGACTTATTTTGGAATGGTCTCATGTGGTGGCAGAAGCTTCCAGAAAACACTGCCCCTCGGGACTGTGGAACCTCACGCGTGGCCAGCCAGCGGAGGATCGCCTGTTGGACTCAGGGCTCCCCCGGCCAGTCGGTAACCCCGTACCTTCCGTGGGTCGAGGCCTGTGGTCGTCTAGCTTTGTCCTCCCAGCATTAGCTCCACAGCAAAAGCTTTAGCGGTTTCCCCGCAGCAGAACCACCATCTGACCCGAAGTCCAGCGTTCTGTGCCCCGCTGCTTGCTCCCGGGAACACGCGGTCCCACCAAGGCCCCTGCGCTCGCTCGCCTGTCACCGCTCACAGGGCGCCTGCCCTCCCCCCTGCCCTTGTGAAGACTGAGGCCAGTCACTCCCGAGGAAACCCTTCCAGGTCCGTGGTGCGCCGGGAGGCACTGACCCTGACCCCACGCCGAGCATTTCTCCCGCTATCGCTGTGGGGTTTTCCTGGGGACGCATCACCACTTGAAACCGAGGAATGAAATCGGAGCAAAGTCTGGGGTTTGGACAGGAGTCATGCACCGGTGTCGGTTTCTTAATCCTGACACGTTGCCACCAAGGTTACATAAGCCGCTACCTTAGGGGAAACTGCGGGGAGGGCGTTTGGGAACTCTGTACTGTCCTTACGGCTTTTCTGTGAATCTAACATTCCTACAAAATAAAAACTCATCTATAAAAAAGGGGAGGCTTAAAAAAACTTGGGAGGGGGCTGTAGCACCAAGACATCCCATCCTGACGGGCGACTCAGGGCAGCCCCGAATGAAGGGCAGGTGTGTTTCGGGCAGGTAGGGACCTGCGTTCCGGTGAGGACAGGAGGAGGCTTTTAAACAGGACAGGTGTCCGCAGAGGGAGGCCACCAGCATGGCGGCTACCTCCTCCCCATCCTCCTCCGCGCTGGCTGTTTGAGGAGCGCAGTGCGTGAGCCGGGCAGCGGTGCATGGACGCAAGAAGGGGCACTCGGGGACGGACGCCTCACCTGGAAACCCTCCAGGGTCACGTGGGCCTCCCTGTCGAGATCCAGGTCGATGGGGGGCAGCCCCAGCTCGTTGCCGTAGAGGAGGTACACGCGGCCGACCTGGGGGTGGCCGGGGCGGCTGTAGCCAGGGGCGCCCACCACCAGGTCCCCGTGCCCGTCCTGGTTGAGGTCAGCCGAGGTCAGTGCCCTTGGGGAACGGAGAGAGAGGCCCGCCCTGGTGTCTGCGGAGAGCCATGCTCCCCGCAGACGGTCACCTGCTTCTCTCTAGAACCCACCGCTTGAACCCCCCCTTGTTGAGTGTTTCACCCCGCGTGACCGTGGAGAACAGCCCCTCCTGCCGCTATCTTGTCTGTGGGACTGGGTCTTGCTCTCCATGAAACACAACAGCAGCAACACTGGACCCGCTAAGGGCTCTGGGCATTTCTGAACCTTATGGCCCGAGCAGGGGAAAAGCATCTTCATGAAGCAGCACGTTCTGCACAAACCCAGAGCCACCGTGCACGACCCCGGGCTCACCGGGGGACAGACAGGAGGTCTGCACCCGGCCAAGGGCACCGGCTGCTTTCGGGCTGGGCAGGAAACAAACGGAAGAGAAAGGAGCCCGAGACCCACGCACGTGAAGCACCCCGTGGTATTGCCACCACGGCTGCCCAGGGTTCCTTGTACTGTGACGAGACGAAATGCTGAACGTATTTTGTGGATGTTTCTAAATGCGGGTCGATGACCTACTGGTTAGAGAGCAGAGGTTCAAATGTCTTTGTTGGGGCAGCTAGAAGGACCAGAAATCCCGTACTTACTCTAGTTCTATGGCCTCAGAAGCAACCAGAGATAAAAGAGGAAAGTCGTTTCTAAAGGGGTTTCCACCTGGTGAGAGGGACCAGACCGTTCCCCAGCTCCCGGGGCTGGACCCTGGGAAGGGACCTCTGCACACCCCACCCGGGCCCAGCCGGGGACCGTCTTCGGCTGTGTCAGGAAGAAGAGCCACCATGCACGGGGACCGGCCAATAAACACAGCATCCACCTGCTGTCGCCTGTGCTGGGGCTGAATGCGTCAGGGGCCCAAAGAAGATGGCCTGTCAGCAAACTGCTCCAAGGGAAACAGTGCCATTTCAACCTCAGAAGTGTGGCTGAAAAAAATAGGTTTCCCCAAAACCTCCATATCCTTGGGCTCCATTTGGGTTGATTGTGAAAATCTGAGAACTCCCCAACGTTCTCCTTCAGCAATTATTGTGGGGGGGACACTAGGCTTTTGTCACATGAGGCGATGCTGCCGGATCACGGTCCAGCTTATCCGCTCTGGTGCCGTGACATTCCCCAAAGTCTGTAACACCACGTCTCTAGAACATCGAAGCTTTGCGATCGTTCCGGGACACTGCATCATGGAAATTTTCAGTAAAGAGAAAGCTCTCTGCACTCACACCCGTCCTGGCCCACGTTAAGGAGGCAATTTCATCTTAAAGCAACTTGGCCACTATGCCATGCTTTCGCTGAGGAGCTGACTGGGATGTAAGGCGCCGACAGGTCCCACCGAACCCGTCTGTCAATGACTGAATGAACTTCGTGCCGACAGCAGCCTTCAGGAGTGGGAGAACCTCGGACCTACCAGCCGAGTCTTGTGTAGGGAAAAGACAGGAAGTAAGATGCCAAGGGGCTGGACACATGCTTGTACGACTGCTGGGAGCTGCCTGTGAACATGGTCCGAATGTTCCTCTCCAAAGCCTGGTACATAAAAGTAAGGGAATCCTGGAAACACAAAAACATTACAGATAAAAGACCCGTGGCATCGTCAACAAAACTATTACTTCCCATCAAAAGTATTAGACTTTCTAAAGGAAACCTGTTTGGACAAGAGCTAAAAAATAAAGCCTCGATTCCTATCACGAAGTAAGATCCCGGATGCCTGGGTGGCTCAGTGGGTTAAGCGTCTGACTTTGGCTCAAGTCATGGTCTCAGGGTCCTGGGATCAAGCCCCGCATCGGGCTCCCTGCTCAGCGGCGAGTCTGCTTCCCCTCTGCCTGCCTCTCCTGCTGCTTGTGCTTGCTCGCTCTCATGCTAACAAATAAATAAATTAAATATATAAAAAAAAAAGATCAATCCCTTGGGAAGAGCAGTTAGGGAGGGAAATCATGAGCCCCTGTGCTGGGAGGGTGGGCGGTTAGGGCCCTCACAGCCATGGCAGCATGGTAACGGAGAGCGAGCTGGGCCTTTACCTGGACCAAAGTCAGGAGAGTCTATAGGAACCCGCAGAACATAATCAGATCAATGTAATGAATCAAAATGGCTTAAACGTTCATTTCATCTAGAACTAGTGCTGCCCCCACCCTCATGTGCCCTGTGCCCGGCTCACTCGTCCAGGAAGCATTTATGCAGCTCCTACTATGTGCCAGGTGCTAGGACAGCCCTGGCCCACGGAAAGCCCCTCTCCTGCAGGACTCCCCCCTTTCACGGAGGACACAGATCCAAGGAACTACAGGACAACACGGTAAGTGCCGTGGTGGGGCCCTAGGGCAGGACGGGCTACAGAACGCTCAGAGCCCGTGCAAAATGAAAACGCGGAGCACCAGCCTCAAAAGTTAAGAATTTTTTCTAAAGATTTCATTTATTTATTTGAGAGAGAGACGGTGTGAGCAGGGAGGAAGGGCCTGAGGCAGACCCCACCCTGAGTGCAGAGCCCCGTGCGGGGCTCAGTCCCGCTGGGGGAGACTATGACCTGAGTCCAACGCCAGAGTCTGACGCTCAGCTGAGGCTCTCGCAGGCGCTGCCAAGTTATCACGGCCTTTCAGGCAGCAAGAGCATTAAACCAAGTGTGGGGCCCTTCTCGGGACGGTGACGGCCCCGCGCGACGGCCACCCACACAGCAGGCCTGCCCGGGCCCAGCTCCCAGAGGCCCCAGTGAGACGGTGTCACAGGACCCTTCTCCAGACGTTAAGAGCCTTCACAATCCTACGCCTGCTTCCCTTCCCAGACCTCTCCTACCTGCTGCCTCGTATCCCTGTCTTGTTTTCCAGGCAAACAAGTCTACTCGTATCTCCAAATATCCCCAAACTTCCCCAAGAGAAACACGCTCACTGATGAAATACTACCTACTATTCAGGGCCTAACGCAAATGCCACCTCTGGCGTGAAGCCTTCTCTGATTGACCGCAAAGCTGGTAAGCTTGATCTTACAGGCAAAGGACGCCCTACCCTTGTGTTACTGACATTTTATTCACATATGATTATTTGTGTATGTATCGCCCCAATTAGACAGATTTGCTAAAGGTCAGAGTCCATTTCCCTTCCATCTGAAACCCCCAGTCAAGTGCCTGACTCTTAAACGGTCATCGCACGGCCGGATTTCACCCGCAGCAACCCCCGTGGGGGCTCTGCGCCGTCTGCCTACCATGCTGCTGACACAGTTGGCCTAAGGACAAAGCAGGACGGGCCCAGGTGCCCCGGGGCCACTTCAGGCTCCACGGGACTCGCCCAAGGCCACAGAGGTCCAGACCCACATCTCAGAACATGTCTGGGAAAAACCCAGATTTGGCGGCCAAGCAAGAGCTGGTGAGTCTCCAGGATGAGATCCCGGGGACAGCGTGTCCCTCTCCCCCCACGCCCCGGACACAGAAGATTCTTACCGAGGTCCACGTATCCACGCTAAAGAACACGCCTCTTCTGGTGTGGTTTATGTTTTTCCTGACATCTTTACTTAGGGATGCAGTCAAATTCCTGTGGAAATCATTTTTCTGTACTCGTGAGCTGCTGAAAAGCGAGAACAAGCAAAATGGGTCAGACTGAAGAACGGCAGGCCCCCCAGTGATGGGCCTGAAGGTTACGTCAAGCCGATCACGGCTCAGAGACCGTAAAATTCAAGTTTCTGGGAGTTCAAAGAGAAACACCTTCATGGGACATTGCATGGCGTTTCAATCCAGTGTTCCCGAGGGTAAAAGCCTGTCCTTACTGAAAATACTTCCCAGAGCCCTAAAGTCCTATTGCATGAAAAAGTGTGATTTCGGGGCACCTGGGTGGCTCAGTGGGTTAAGCCTCTGCTTTCGGCTCAGGTCATGATCTCAGGGTCCTGGGATCAAGTCCCGCATCAGGCTCTCTGCTCAGCGGGGAGCCTTCTTCCCTCTCTCTCTCCATGCCTGCCTCTCTGCCTACTTGTGATCTGTCACATAAATGAATAAAATCTTTTTTTTAAAAAAGGTGTGATTTCTTCTAGATTACTACACACAAAACAAAGAAAACAAGACAAAAACAAAGGCATTTCAGTATTTCACACACGTGATCACAAAATAGTGTGTAGCTCTTTGGGAAACTGGTGTGCGGGCGTACAGACTTCCAACGTGCTAGAATGAATCCTACATTAAAAGTATATTTTCAAATGTGTGCGTTCTAACGAGACTAAGCGAAGGGACACGTGTCAAGCAGCCAGCGGAGGGACCCCGCCAGTCAGGAGACTGCGAGCCCCATGTAAAGGCACTCAAGTCAGTCCGAGGAAGGAGGGAGGGAGGGAAAAGAAAAGAAGAAAGGGAAAGGAAGGGGCTTAAGGGACCTGTCTTCTGTTCTCCTGAAGCTCGATGCTCTTTCTGACCTGAGGACCCTTCACCGCTAGGACCACTGGAGCGTCTAACCCTTGCTCACCCTGAAGTATCTCGGCGGAAACACTGCTTGCTCACCGAGAACTCCCCTCGGGATGGGGCTGGGACGCGCCACCGCATGTCCCTTTCCCTCCTAACACCCAAGAGCATCAGGAGCTCTGCTCGTTGCCCACGCGCCCACCGGGACGCAGCCCCAGCACGGCGGGAACGTGCGCTGTCCTGCTCACAGTGAGCCCTCGGAGCCCACGCCGGCTCCTGGCAGCGACAGGGAGGAAACGCTGCTGTATCGGTATTTAGGATATGAATCCAGCTTTTAGCGCATGCGGCTGGCACACGACCCCAGCAGGAATCCTACCTCTCAGGTTACAAGTCAGGCGTCTGGCCCTCTGGCTCAGAAACGGCCTGAGAATCTGCTCCTCGTCCCATCTCATCGACTGGGACTTTCTCAGGGTGGAATCTGGGTAAAAGTTACGCATCATAATGAGTAATAATACTATAATAGTAATAATACTATTACTACTATTAAATGCCATTTTTGTTGGTAAGCGAGCACCTTACAGCTGCGCTCTTTACCTCCATTCTTGCACACCATCAAGGTCGTGATTCTGGGAGTATGCACATGTTTTTTCTTTTCCTTCTTTTAAAGATTTTGTTTATTCCCTGAGCAGGGAGCCCGACGCAGGGCTGGATCCCAGGACCCTGAGATCATAACCTGAGCAGAGGGCAGATGCTTAACCGACTGAGATGTCCTTTTGCTAGGAAGATTCTGGAGTCCACTTACCCCTGGCTGCTGGCTGGTTGGCCGCCGCATGGCCCGCCTGCCCGGACGCACGTGATGAACAGAGGGTTCTCGGGCAGGCTGCAGTCGCTGTGGAGAGAGGCAAAGGAATCAGGCATTTTCTTGCCTCCTTTGCAAGCGTCAGTCTTGCTGCGAATCGGCGGTGCACGTCACACTGCCGCCCGCTGTTAGGGTCCGGGGGCCTCACTGCAGAGCCAGACGCAGCAGGTGAGGAGCTCGGGTCCTACCTGATGAGGGACAATGACTGCGGGTAGCAGGATGGGTGACACAGGCAGCCCCACGCTCGGGTCAGCGGGCTCACAGCCGCCCCCCAACTCCCCTGCCGAGCAGCCCCACGCTAACGTGAACCGCCCGAAAGTTCAAGACGGACAGAAACGGATTCCTAACTGCGCCCCTCTCTGCCCGACCATGCCCATTTCTGCTCAAAGAGGTCTTAGTCACTCGATCTCATTCCTTTAAAAACAAAGATTTGTGAATGGACAAGGCCACGGAGAGCACGTAAGAGGTGAACTTTCCATCACCTCCGAAAAAAGCACTAAGGGAGGGCGGACTGCATTAGAAGAGTCCGTTGTGGAGGAAGACCCACCCCACGGGGCAAGGAGTTCAGAAAATGAGGTGGGAAGAGGCTGAAGGCAAACTTCTTTCAAAATCTTTCTTGGGGGCCAGCTTCAAGCTTAGGAAAAGTTTCTTCCTCAAATTCCCACCAGGATTAGGATGGGAATTCCTCAGACCCCGCCACCAGGATCCGGACGGCAGCCTTGCAATAAATAAGAGCACTACAGTTACGGGGAATCTCTGTTGTTGTTCTTGTTGAAGATTTTATTTATCTGACAGGGAGAGAGAGCAGGAGAGCACAAGCAGGGAGAGAGAGCAGGAGAGCACAAGCAGGGGGAGCTGCAGGCAGAGGGGGAAGCGGGCTCCCCGCCGAGCAGAGAGCCCGATGTGAGGCTCGATCCCAGGACCCTGGGATCATGACCTGAGCCGAAGGCAGACACTTAACTGACTGAGCCGCCCAGGCGCCCCTATGAATTATCTCTGAGTTATGTAGAGCTCTGGCTGGGAATGTGACCACCATGCTTTCTCTGTTTCTTTAGGAAGACACACTAGGAGTTTCAAGCAACACATTGCTTTGGAAGATAATGATCAGTTAGGTAACAAATGCTTATAATATGAAAATATGTACACTGTTTCTTTCCCTCATGAATCTGTGTCCTCTTTCTCTGGAGCTTTCTCCAAAGTTCCCATTCAGTTCCACAAATGCTGACGAATCTTGCTCTGTGTAAAGATGCAGCCAATCCATGGAATTTTCCGCCTTGACAAATTAGGACAGACATCAAGAGACAGAAACAGTTCTCCCAACTAAAGAGTAACGTCCAGCTGCCCGTAGCTATTTGGACGCGCTAACCGAAACAAACACTAGCGCTGTTCTCCACTCGAGGATCGTGACCTACGGGCTGGAGACAGCAAGTCAGTGCAAGCCGTCCGCTCTCACACCAATACAGACTTCACTTCCTTCCGTAATAACACCACCAGCGTCAACATGCTTGAAGTGCCGCCTACTTGCTAACCCATTTACCTGAGTGACCTCGCGTGCTCCTCCCGACAACCCGTGACAGGCAACTGCTACTGTCCCCATTTCACAGAGGAGAACACAAAGCTTAGGGAGGTTCAGCTACTTGCTCGGGATAACTCAGCAGTGAGAGGCAGGTCTTGCAAATTCCGAGGCCCATCCCCTAGCGTCCTGTGCACCTAAAATCCCCGCCACAGGAGGAGAGCCTGGGGATGTCACAGGAGGCTTAGTTCACTGTTAAAAAATAGT
Organism: Mellivora capensis; assembly: GCA_004024625.1. NCBI lineage: Eukaryota > Metazoa > Chordata > Mammalia > Carnivora > Mustelidae > Mellivora > Mellivora capensis. The sequence continues at coordinate 28,119 of PISX010011422.1, forward strand.
ATTTATATGGACTGTTTCTTGTTTACCAGCTGTTTAAAACAGGTCTAACACTCATGGCCTAATACCGAGTTGATCATGCAAAAGGGGATTCTGTTTCAGATCCCAGCATGCAATTACGGCTAACAGCCTCTGTGTACTGGAGGATGTTTTCAAGGCCAAAGATCATCATCCCACACATAATATCCCAAAGCCATTCGGATTTAGGTCCCTCCGATTTAGAGCCCCAGCCCTGTGCCCCTCAACCTGGAAGAGCCGCCTGGTGCAGACGCAGCCCAACAGCCCTCTCCCACTCCACGGCTGCTTCTCGGGCTTCGCACCCTGCCCTTTCCTGCACGGGGTGCTGCCTCCACGGCTCCCTCTCCAGACCCACCACCCAAGCCCACTCAGTGCCGGGGCGGGCTGCGTACTCTGCTGACTGGTTGTAAACTGGGTCCAGGGAGAGCCCAGGCCCTGACGCAGGCTCCGTGAGCCTCCAGGACTCCTGCAGCTGGAACTGGGGCTCCCACGTCTATCCCGCTCGACACACCAGGGGCCCAGTCTCTGGCTAACGCTCCTCTGGGATGTGCAGGGCAAGAGCAGAAAAGGAGCCAGGCTCCCAATGCTGTCCCATATGGGCTGAAGGTCAGACTCCCCCAGAAGGCTGTAGTTTACAAATGCACCCATTTCTGATTTCACTTTGGAGCGGGAGTGGGGGGGTGGGGTTCGGTGAGGGGCTCCCTGAAACCCTTCAACCCTGAGATGGTCGGCGGTGGAGAGGAGGCTTGCTGGACCCTGCGCCGCACGGGTCCTCCCTGGAGAAGAGACACAGCCAAGAGGTGGACGGGGGGCCTCCCACCGGGCACGGTTTCTCAGGATCTCTCTGTCCCTCAAACAGGGAACAGCAGCACATGTAACCAGATGGGAGCGTGTCCAAGTTCTGAGACGAGAGTTTCCATTCTTTTCCTCCTTGCTTAGGAGAGGCTGGCACATCGTGAGACCTTTTCATTTGATCAGGTGGAAACCTGAGAGCAGCACCAGGAGAGGGAGGGACGGGGCAGGAGTGGCCGGTGGGAGAAGTGGGCCAGAGTCTCACCTGGTCCCGTTCTCCAGCATGAAGCTCGTCAGACGGTAGATATTAGTGGACCAAAACGCCATGTCATCCAGTCCCCCCAGGAAATAATCTTGGAATTGTTCCACCAAAAATGGAGACTTTCTGGAGTACGTGGGATAAAGCTATGGCACACACAAAAAAGAAACTTATCAGTAAGTGCTTTTTCTGGTATCTTTATAGCCCCTTAAATGAAGGTTCTGAAGAATGAAGCCTTTACCTTGGAAATAGCTAACATCTCTCCGTACCTGCAACATGAACAGAAATTTTGCCTGTTGAGTGAGGTTTGGACAAGGAAGGGAAGCAAATCAACAACAGGCCCCATCCACAGGTGACTGCTATCATGCGACTGCCTTCGGAGAAAGCAAAAATCCAGAAATCCAACTCGGGAAACGAAAACGTCGAAACGCGCACTAAGGAAGTCACACTAAGCTCAGCTACGAATTTTCCTCTGGGTCACACCTACATTTCCAAGAACTGAAGGTATGAACAGTCAACAATTGCACTTCTGGTGATGACTTCTCGGCCATAGAGTTGCTTATAAATTTCCAGCAGATCTTCAACGGGCACGTACCTGAGAAAAGCATTGGAATAAAATAACATTCTGAAATTAAAGGGAATATCGACAGCAAAAGCAATGATCATTTACTCCATGATTGTTCTGTGCCAGGCATTAGGCAAGGGGCCCTCCATGGACTACCCACAAGCCACAAGAATGTGGCCGGTACTGCCACATTCCCAGCGGACGTCAGAGCGCGCTACAGCACAGGACGCGAACCAACAACGAACACCCCAATCTGACATTCATGAAGGCTCAAAGACCGGAAACTAGCTCTCAAGTAGAAAATGAATGTTTCGTCTTGTTAATCACAGTTCAAGGAACAATATATTTTATTCCTTGGAGGACTGAACTATTCTCAAAAGTTATTATTATTAATTTTTGAGAGAGAGAGCAGGGAGGGGAGGGGCAGAGGGAGAAAGAACCTCAAGCAGGCTACATGTCCAGCGCAGAAGCCGACACGGGGCTTGATCTCCCGACACTGAGATCAGGACCTGAGCTGAAATCAAGAGTCAGATGCTTCACTGACTGAGCCACCCAAGTACCCCAAAGTTATTATTTTAAGACACCAAAAATGGCTCCTCAGCCCCATCCCAGTTTCAGAGCACACAGTGTACGGTAGAAAGCACCTAAGTCAGGCCTCTGGCTGCCAGCTGCCGTTACTTCAGCTGGAAGAAGAGACACATGCGTGAGACTAATGCTGAACCAGCTTCCGCCTTCATTTCTGAAGCCTTAGGCTGTATCACACAGAAATCACAACCAAACAAAACCCGATTTTAGTATATTTATAAGAAAGAATCTATGGCGATGTCCCCTTTTTAATTTATAAGTGCACCAGAGTGTCCTTTCAATGAAAATAGCTTCGGGCTAGACAAAATAACAAAATATTTTTTTAGATGAATCACCCCACTAGCAAGAAAGTGCAAATTTTCCAAAGGCCCAAAACAAATTGAAACTGGAAGCTTGAAGAGGTAAGCGAGTGTGGAAGCCAGCCTGTGCCCCGAGCCCTTGGAGACTTTCCCATGGCTGCGCACATGCCAGAGACTCGGGCTGAAGCATAGGAACCAGCCACAGCAGCCCGTTTCAGAAGAGCCGCTGCACTAAAAGCTACAGCCTCTGCATGAGTATAACCAGCAGCCTACTTAAACGGACAGCAAAGAAATTGGGCTTCATCCTGACAATCAATCGAGAAGGGGAAAAACAGATCTCCCCCGACCACTGGTAACTACTACCAGGCCCGCAAATGTCCTGTCCTGCATTCATGCCATTTCTGTAACCAGGAAAACTTCAAGGGCTGAATGTAACTCAACGTGGTCCTAGGTTCACGTGCCTCGAGGCAGCCTGCAGAAGTCCAGAGAAATCCTCGCTGAAGAAATGCGAGTCTACGTCCAGCCATGAGCACTGCGAGCAGCATGGGACAGAACCAGGAGAACGAGCTGAACTCCCGTAAGAGCTGCTGAAGGACACCTGAAGGCAATTCATTCATCAGAGAGGAGGAGGGTCACTACGCCACGAGGAAAAGGGCCAACTCGCCAGAAAGACGTAAGATTTTTACACTTGAATGTACCTAACAACCTATCTTTGAAACATATATATATATAGCAAGTTGAAAGAACTTCAAGGAGAAATGGGAATAAAAAGTTCACCATCGCTGGAGGAAATTTTTTAACAAGTTTTTCTCTGAGTAGTTATTACATCAACCTAATAGAAAATAAAAAGGCCATTTTATTTATAATTTCAACAGTAAATTAATAAGCTTACACTAATAAGGATATATGTGACATTAGGTCAAAAATTGGAGAACATTCTTTTCAAGCACAGATGGGATATTTACAAGAGTTGATTATATGCTAGACCTTAGATCAAGACTCAGTGGGAGAGTGCTGGCACAGATGGCAGAGTAGAAGGAACCAAGATGGATCCTGGCTCACGGATAAAACTCGACAACACTCACATCAGTGCAAACAACCCAGAAAACAACTCAAAAGCCAACAGAAGAGTAGCACCTGGCTGGCTCAGTCGGAAGAGCAAGGGACTCTTGATCTCAGGCTTGTGGGTTCAAGCCCTACATTGAGGATAGACATTATTAAAATAAATAATTAACACACACACACACACACACACACACACACACACACACCCAGCAGAGGAAACTCCACAAGTAAATGTAGAGAAGAGGCCAGATCAAGGCGAGTGGAAAAGTGACATGGTAGGGGTGCTAAACCCCACAGGTCTGGCTACCAGAGAGAGGGAGCCATGGTTTTAGGGAGGGGGGGAAGCAGATTATCACACTGCGGAACCTGAAAGTGGGAGCTACATCCCCACAGCATTTAGCTTTGAAAAGAAGAGGGGCCAAATGTTCTGAGTTCTAGCCAGTGGGACTTAAAACCTGGGACTTAAAAAAAAAATCAGTGGGCTTGCCTCAGGGAGAGTCCAGAGAGTGACAGGAAGCAGAGTCTCTGCCCTTAAAGAGACAGAATGACAGGACACCTGGGTGGCTCAGTTGGTTAAGCATCTACCTTCAGCTCAGGTCATGATCCCAAGATCCTGGGATGGAGCTCCCGCATCATCGGGCTCCCAGCTCAGCGGGGAGCCTGCTTCTCCCTCTGCCTGCCACATCCCCTGCTTTGTGCGTGTGCAAGAGAGGGATTCACAAAATAAAAGGATGTAAATTATGACACCATATCCCTAAAATGACAAGGAGTAAAGAATGGGTTTAAATTAAACAACCATCAGCTTAATTCAGACTGCTGTAAGCAGAAGATGTTACACATAAACCTAATGGTAGCCGTAAATCAAAAACCACTAATAGATACGCAAAAAATAAAGAGAAAGGAATCCAAGTCTATCACTACAGAAAGCCAACTAATCGTGGAAGAGAGTAAGAAAAGGATCAGAAAGAAACTAAAGAAAGCACCACAAGATAAGTAACAAGGTGGCACTAAATATACACCTGTCAATAATTACCTTGAGTGTAAATGGAGGAAATGCTCCAATCAAAAGACATGGGGTGATAGGATGGATTTAAAAAAAGAAGAAAAAGGATCCACCTGTAGGTTGCTTACAAGAGACTCATCACAGAGTGCAAGACACCCGCGGACCGAGAGTGAGGGAATGGAGACGCAGTTATGCAAACCTATGTCAAAAGAAAGCTAGGGCAGCGATACCCATATTGGACAAACAGAATTTAAAACAAACACTAAAAAATAAAAAATAAAACACTATAACAAGAGACAAATAAGGGCACTATGTAATCAAAAAGGTCCCCATGCAACAAGAAGGTATAACAACTGTAAATATTTACGCTCCCGGTGCAGGTGCAACCGAGCAGCTAAGTTGTGAACCACAAGCGGGAAGGAAGTAGCTAATACTAACCCAGCGGGGGGCTTGGACACCCACTCACAGCAACCGGAAAATCATCCGAACAGAACATCAACAGTGGCTCTGACGGACACCTTGGATCAGGTGGATCTAACTGATGTCTTCAGAACATTCCATCCTGAAACGGCAGAATGCACGTTCTTTTCCAGTGCATGTGGAACGTTCTCCGGAACAGATCACTACCTCCCTACCAAAAAACAAGCCTCGACACATTCAAAAAGACCAAAGACATACCATGCAACTCTTCTGACCACAAGTGCTATGAGACTAGAAATTACAAAAACTGGAAAGAACGCAAATACACAGAGTTAGTTAAATAACAAGCTACTGAAGAATGAGTGGGTCAACTGGGAAATCAGAAAAGAAATTACAGTTCACACTGAAACAAGTGAAAACACAAACAGTCTAACAGTCCAAAACCTTTGGGATTCAGCAACAGAGGTTCTAAAAGAGGGAAGTTTATAGCAATACAGGTTCCCACCTCAAGGACCAAGAAAAATCTCGAGTAAACAACCTAACCTTATGCCTAAAGGAGCCAAAAAAAGAACAAACAAAACCCAAATCAGTAGAAGGAAGGAAATGATAACGAGTAGAGCAGAAAGAAATGATGTAGAAACTAAACACCAAGAGAACAGATCAATGAAGCCATGAGCTGGTTCTTTGAGACAATTAAAACTGATAAACCTTTAGCGAGACTCACCAGAAGAAAGAGAGAGAGAGAGAGATTTTAAATAAACAAACCCCCCCTCCAAAAAGAAGAGAAATAAATGATGCCACAAAAAGACAAAAAACTGTAACAGAATATTATGAAAACCTATATGCCAACAAGTTGGGACTACCTAGAAGAAATGGATAAATTCTTAGGAACATATAAACTACCAAAACTGAAACAAGAAGAAATAGAAAATTTAAGCAGACTGATTACCAGCAATGAAATTGAATCAGTAATCAAAAACTCCCAACAAATAAAATTCCCGGACCAGATGGCTTCACAGGCAAATTCCACCAAATATTTAAGGAGTTAATACCTATTCTTCTCAAACTATTCCAAAACATAGAAGAGGAAGGAAAACTTCCAAATTCATTTTATGAGGCCAGCATTACCCTGATATCAAAACCAGATAAAGATACCACAAAAAAAGAGGACGATAAGCCTGTGTCAGGAACAGATGCAAAATTCCTCAATAAGATACCAGCAAACCAAATCCAATAAATTTTTAAAAATTCACCATATTCCTGGATTGAAAGGGTAGTTCAATATTCACAAATCAATCAACACAAATGACATCATTAAGAAGAGTAAAAACTACATGATCATTTGAACAGATGCAGGAAAAGCATCTGACAAAGTACAACATCCAGTCATGATTTAAAAAAAAAAAAAAAGTTCTACAAAGTAGGTTTAGAGGGAACGTATCTCAACATAACAAAGACCATATATGAAAAATCCGCAGTGAACATCATACTCAATGGTGAGAAACTGAGATTCTTTCCTGTAAGGTCAGGAATAAGATGAGTATGTCCACTCTCACCACTGTTATTTAACATAGTACTTGAAGTCCTAGCTACAGCAATCGGACAACAAAAAGAAACAAAAGGCCTGGCACCTGGGTGGCTCAGTCAGTTAATCATTTACTATGGGCTCAGGTCATGATCCCAGGGTCCTGGATCGAGTCCCCCATCTGGCTCCTTACATCACAGGGAGTCTGCTTCCCCACCTGCCTGATGCTCCCCCTGCTTGTGCTCTCTCTGACAAATGAATAAATAAAATCTTTAAAAAAAAAAAAAAAGGAAATAAAAGGCATCCAAATTGATAAGGAAGAAGTAACACTATTTGCAGATGACACGATATTTTATATGGGAAACCTAAAGACTCCACAAAAAACTGTCAGAGTTGGTAAATGAATTCACTAAGATCATAGGACACAAATGTCAATGTATAAAATTCTGTTGAATTTTCATATATGAATAATGAAGTAGAAGAGAAATTAAGAAAACAATCCCATTTAGAACTGCACCAAAACCAATAAAATATCTAGAAATAAACTTAAAGAGGTGAAAAACCTGTACTCTGAAAACTATAAAACACTGATTAAAAAAAACTGAAGATGATACAAAGAAATGAACAGACATTCCAGGGAGGCCTGGGTGGCTCAGTCGGTTAAGCCTCTGTCTTCAGCTCAGGACATGATCCCAGAGTCCTGGGTTCGAGCCCCGCATCAGGCTCCTTGTCCTCCTTGTCCAACAGGGCGCCTGCTTCTCACTTTGCCTCTGCCTGCCACTCTGCCTGCTTGTGTTCTGACAAATAAATAAATAAAATCTTTTCAAAAATCTTAAAAAAAAAAAGAAAAGACATTCCAGGTTCATGGCTTGGAAGAATATTGTTGACATGTAGATACTACTCAAGGCCATCTTCACATTTAATGCAATCCTAATCAGGACACCTGGGCTGCTCAGGTCTTTAAGTGACCAACTCTTGATCTCAGCTCAGGTCTTGATCTCAGGGTAATGAGTTCAAACCCCTTGCTGGGTTCCACACTGGGCACGGAGCCTACTTAAAAAAAACAACAAAAAAAAAAAACAAAAAAAAACGGTAATCCCTATCAAAATACTAACGGCATCTTTCAAGAGCTAGAACAAAAGACCCCAAATAGCCAAAGCAATCTTGAAAAAGGAAAGCAAAGCTGGAGGCATCACAATTCCAGATTTCAAGTTCAAAACAGTATGATCTTAGCACAAAACAGACACATTGATCAATGCAACAGAATAGAAAACCCAGAAATGAACCCACAATTATATGTTCATTAATCTTCTACAAAGCAGGAAAGAATGTCCAATGGGAAAAAGGCAGTCTCTTCAACAAATGGTGCTGGGATGTTTAGACAGCTACATGCAAAAAAATGAAACTGGGGGCGCCTGGGTGGCTCAGCAGGTTAAAGCCTCTGCCTTCGGCTCAGGTCATGATCCCACAGTCCTGGGATCGAGCCCTGCATCGGGAACCTCTGCTCAGCAGGGAGCCTGCTTCCTCCTCTCTCTGCCTGCCTCTCTACCTGCTTGTGATGTCTGTCAAATAAATAAAATCTTTGAAAAAAATGAAACTGGACCACTTTCTTTCACCACACACAAAAATAAATTCAAAATGGATTAAAAATCTAAATGTGAGATCTGAAACTATAAAAATCCTAGAAGGGAGTAAAGGCGGTAATTTCTCTGACATCAGCCATAGCAACATTTTTCTAGGTATGTTCCTTGAGACAAGGGACATAGAAGCAAAAACGAACTATTAGGACTTAATCAAAATAAAAAGCTCTGCACAGTGAAGGAAACAATCAGAAAAGCTAAAAAATATTGTATGGAATGGGAGAAGACACTTGCAAATGACATATATGATAAAGGGTTAGTATCCAAAATATATAAAGAATATAAGTCAATACAAAACCCCCCAAATAATCCAATTAAAAATGGGCAGAGAACATGGACATATCTCCAGAGAAGACATAAAAATGGCCAACAGACACATGAAAAGACGTTCAACATCAGTCATCATCAGGGAAATGCAAATCAACACTACAAAATCAATTACCTCACACCTCTTAGAATGAGGGAAAAAAAAAAAAAACAGCCCACAAACAACAAGTACTGGGGAGGATGTGGAGAAAAAGGAACCCTCATGCACTGTTGGTGGGAATGCAAACTGGTGCAGCTACTGTGGGAAACAGGATGGAGGTGTCTCAAAGGTTAAAACTAGAACTGCCTTATGACCCAGCAATTGCACAACTGGGTATTTACCTCCAAAATACAAAAACACTAATTCAAAGGGATATATGCACCCTGTTTTTATAGCAGCACTATTTACAATAGCCAAGTTATGGAAGCAGCCCAATGTCCATTGAGTGATGAATGGAAAAAGTGGTATATACAGACAATGGAATATTACTTGGCCATAAAAAATGAAATCTTGCCATTTGTAACAACATGGATGGAGCTAGTATAATGCTAAGTGAAACAGAGAGAGACAAAAGACATATGATCTCACTCATATGTGGAACTTAAGAAACAAATGAACAAGGGGGGGAGGGAGAGAGGAGCGGGGAGAGAGAGAGAGAGAGAGGCAAACCAAGACTCTTCACTATACAGGACAAACGAGGGGAGATGGGAGGGGATGGGTGAAACAGGTGGAGGGCATTAAGAACACACTTTTGATGAGCACTGAATAACATAGAGAATTGCTGAATCACCATATTGTACACCCGAAACTAATGTGACACTGCATGTTAACTATGCTGGAATTAAATTTAAAAACTTAAAAAAAAAAAAAAGACTCTACAAATTTCATTAAAAACCTAAAGAAAAATATATGAGTAAAAAGTAATGAAAGAGAAAATGAACACATAATAGAGAGGATCAATAAACCCAGACCCATTCTTTAAAATAATGAAACTGAAATATATTAGATGAGACTAATTGTTGAAAAATGCAAGAAAAGTCAGGATCAAGAGCATTATGGATAACAAGGGAACATGAGTACAAATAAGGGAAACAGACAGTAAAATATTAAGAACAACCTCAAGCCACAATGTTTAAACATTTAGATGAAATGGAAAAACCCTAGAAAAATAGAACACCTTAAGAAGAAATTGAAAAACTATGTAGTCCTATAACCATGACTGAAGTTTTTAAGAAGCCCCTGTAGGGAGATCACCAGGCCTATAATGCTTTACAAATTCTACCAAACATTCAAGCAATCAAAGTGTTGATCTTACAGAGACTTCCAGAGAACAGAAAAGGAAAGAACTTTCCTCCTGATATCATGAAACTAGCATAACCTTGATACCAAAACCAAATAAGGACAGAAGAAAGGAAAATGATAGCACGAACTCACCCATAAATAAAAATACAAAATCCCAGGCAGCAATAGATGCAACAAATATTAAAAAGGAAATATATTATTGCAAAGTTGGTTTTGTGTCAGGAATTCAACTTGATTAAACATTGGCAAGTACATTAGTACAATTGCTATATTAACAGATTAAAAAAGAGGGAACTATTTCAACAGATGCAGAGTAAGAGCTCAATACGTATGAAGTTAATTCATAATAAAAACTACTAGCAAACTGAACTAGAGGGAAACTGCCTTAAGCTGATTAAGGATATTCACAAAAACCCAGGGCAAACATTGTGTCTGATGAAATTTTGAAAGCATTCTCTTTATGGTCACAAACAAGGTAAGTATGCTCAGTATCGCCACTTTTATTGTACTAAAAACTTTATAACTTTCTTCTTTCTGCTGAATTACACTGGCTAAAGACTGAGAAAGGAAAAGCAAAATGGTCACAATTCGTAGATGATGCACTGTGAGTACACAGTAAATTCAAAAACATCTCTGGAAACATTAGAATGAATGAGGGAGTTTAGAAATGTTGCTAGAAACAAAAATCAAAAGGAGAGAGTCACTTGCATTCTACACAGCAACAATCAACTAGAAAATAAAACTGGTACCAAAAGTTACCATTTATGGTAGCAAATAAAATGTCTCTGCAACAAAATTGAACAAAAAATGTAAGACCTTGAAGGGAAAAACTTATACAACTTTAGTTAAAGTCACTAAAGGAGGTTTAAATAAAAGATATAACATATTTATGGGTGAGAAGACTCAATATTTCAAAGTTGTTAATGCTCTTCCAATGGATCTCTAGATTCAATACAATTCTAATCAAAACCCCAACAATATCTTTCTTGGAATACGGCACTTGCTCTTCTCACTTTATTTGAAAGAGCTAGGGTAAAAGAATTGGCAAGGTATGTCTGAAGAAAAAGGATAGGCTGAGAGACCAGCCCTACCAGATGTCAAGATGTATTATAAAGCCACTGTAATTAAAAAAAAAAAATTAGTACTGCTCATTGACAAGTAGATCAACAGAACAGAATAGAAAGCCCACAAACGGACCCAAATACATATGAAATTTTCCGACAGAGAGGGCATTACAGACCAGTGAGGAAAAGGGAGACTATGGATACGTGTCCTGATTTGGGAACTATCTAAGTTACATCTACAGAAAGAAATAAAGTCACATTCGATCTCAGAACATACGAAAAATTAACTCCAGGTAAATGAGAGACAAAGTTTAAAAAAAATAAAACCTTAAAAGCTTTTGAAGGCCAAGGAGGAGGAGAATGACCTCATGCCCTCAAGTAGGGAAGGATTTCTTAAATCAGACATCAAAAGTACAAATTACAAAGGAAAAGATATAGTCAACTACAATAAAATTAAGTTCTGTTTATTAAGATTCATCATAAGTAAAAAAACATGTCCCAAAGTATAAAAAGATATTTATAACAAATAAATGATAAACCAACCAAAGATTAGAAGCCCTAAAATACAAGGAACACTCACCAGTAAGTAAAAAGGCCAAACAAACCAACAGAAAACTAGGCTAAAAGCTAAATAAGAGGTTCACTGAATATCAAACACAGATGAGCCATAAAACATGAAGGAACTTTCAGCCTCATTAATCAATGGGAAATGCGAATGAAAACTTTGGTAAGATACCAGTACACACCAAACTGGCTATTTTTTAAGTTGGACAAGACCAAGTCCTGGAGAACGCAGGGGAAGTAGATCTACCACATACACCCGAGGACAGGGTCGGCTGGGAAGGCCGTTCTGAAAGCCTCGGCTCACTGATGCTGAATTCGAGTCCGCCCTAGGACTCCCTCCCAGTTCCGTGTCCGGTGCTGAGGACGAGAGACTTCCCTGCGGTGCACAAACGTAGGAGATGTTCACAGCAACACCGCCCGTAAAGCAAACACGCTCCGCGCTAACACATCCGTCCCCACGGGAGTGGAGCGCCACGTGGTCCATCCCAGTAACAGAGCCACGCAGTGGTGAGCAGGTGACCAGACCTCGGAACCAGAAATGTAAGTTTCTAGTTATCCCAAGTTATCTCCGCGATTCTAGTTATCCCAAGATTAAAACCACGTCCTATTTTGTATATGGACACATCCATAGGTATTCAGCTCTAAAGAAAAGCACCAAAACAATTAACAGGAATCCCACGGGAGCGGTTTAGAAGAACGGGAGAGAAAGTTCTCGGTGGGAGAGAACAGGAGGCACTTAGAAGACACCCAGAAGGCTTGGCTGTGAGCCAAGTGTTAGCTACACGGGTGTACGTGATCTTATTTTTTTATAAATATGCATTTGATATGGTGTCAGTCACAAGTTTAAAGCATCTTCAACTGTTCTCATCTGCAGTTTTGCTTTTCAAAATTGACAAATTTTTGATGCCTAATTGCATTGTAGGCTGCATTTTCTACGGGGATAAAAAGGGTCCAGCTTCTAAGCGCCATTTAGGGAACACATGTGTAAGCATAGTTGTTCTTACCAGCGCCGTGCGAGGTAATTAAAATTGAACTCGAACTGGCTCAACACATCTCCTCCTAAAGCACGAGAAAAACATTTACACTTGGTGGGTCAGCGACGACACTCGGCTTCTTTGCACAGGTCTGCACAGTCGGGTGATCAGGTCGCCACGTTGCCCGCAAGTTCTGCTCACTGTTTTAGGTACAAGCAGATCTCAAAGAAAAAGTGATCATTCATATCTTAGCCAGTAAGACTTATGAATTAAGAAACACCCAGATAACCAAAAGTTTTTCACTTGAAGGAAAGATGAACCATCAAAGTTCTTTTCAAATCCCATTCACCATCTACTTTGGCTATTTCAAGGTAATTCACAGCAGGAAAAAGACAGAGGTACCAAGTTAAAGTAAGGGTGACCTTGGGTAATGAATTTTAAGCTAATATAAGGGTAAAGCTTTTCTAAATTACGACATAAGCCAATGATGAAATGATTTTTTTTTTTATAAAGAAATATACAACTTTTCGGAAATATACCTCAATGGCAAATGAGATCTGCCGTACTCTAAATGAGGTATTAAAATAGAAAGCTAGTTAGTATATGGACTGGCAAGCTGTGATTAAAAATCTGTATTTACTTTAAATACTTAGTTTTTTAGTTGAAGTTGAAGTTGACACACACACAAGAGAGAAAGAGATACTGCAAGGAGCCTGCCGTGATCTGCGCACGCCTCGGCCAGCAGACACTCCGGAAGCATCTCTCTCTTGTTGTCTAGACACCTGCCTGGTTATTAGCCATTTCCCAAAGTGACTGAATACCCACCTCATAGAATATGAAAATGACACTTTTGCTCAAGAGAACCACACAGCCAGTCCTAATGCAGCATGAGATGGTCTCAGTTAAGAAGAGAGACAACAGGGACGCCTGGGTGGCTCAGTTGGTTAAGCGGCTGCCTTGAGCTCAGGTCATGATCCCAGCATCCTGGGATCAAGTCCCGCATCGGGCTCCTTGCTCGGTGGGGAGCCTGCTTCTCCCTCTGCCTCTGCCTGCCACTCTGTCTGCCTGTGCTCACTCTCTCTCTCCCTCTCTCTCTCTGACAAATAAATAAATTTAAAAAAAAAGAGAGAGGCAACAAGGGGGGTGTGTAGTACGGATTTAAGCAGCAGTGACTCTAGGGCAAGGGAGACAGAACCATCACAAAAGAAGCTTTGGCAAATGAGACAGTACCGAAATCACCCGCCGAATGCGCCTCGGAATAGGAGCCGTGAAAGTCAACCTGAGAAAGAGAGAATCATCGGACGTGTGTACGTGTATCACCGAATGCAGCCCAAAGCCCACCCCGCAGCCACACCGGGGGCGAGGAGGTGAACGCCTAACCCGGTCAATGCAAAGGGTCCATAACAGATGGACTTGATTTTTTTTTTAAATGATAATTTTATTTTTTTGTTACAAACTTACAGTGGCAGCTGAGCCACATATTAGCGTCTGGAGACAAAGCTCTTGCAAACATTTGCACCGCTGGGGATGTAGACCCAGTCTCCACTGAGTCCAAGGGTAAGCTCTGCACAGAATGGGACTAACGGCAACTGGGGACCAGGGAATGCCATTTCGGTTCGGGGCCCTGGCATTTTCATATAGAAAATGGGAAAAAAAACAAACAACCAACAAAACCCAGTTGCGCAAAATGGACACAAGGGAGTGGGAGGTTATGGAGGGACTAAGTCACGGGAATGAAGGCACAGCCCAGGGAAGACTGGGAATGGCAGTGTGGCGGGCCTGGGGCGGTGACAGGTGGGCGAACACGGCTGCACACAGCTGGCGGATTGCCACGTTGCCACCTGGAGCTCACGTGACGCTGTGTCAACCACATGCAAATAAGAACACGTTTTTTGTATGTTAGAAAGGAAAATTTTTAAAGAACAAACACATGGAGCGGTTCCTCCCGAGGAGAACCAAGTAGCGGCTCTTCGTATCCTTACTAAGACACGCGACTTGCACGGAGCGTGAAATTTCGCAAATACGGTTTGTGACGACACAGGACAGCACATTTATTGCTGATTTCGGTGCACGTTCGGGGTCCTGCCCGTGGGACAAATTTGCAGGGATCCCGAGGAAGAAGAGGAATCGAGAGGAGGAGATGGAAACGGAGGACTGCTGGGGGCAGGAAGTCTCGCTTGCGTCCACATGACCCTGAGTAACCTCAAGTTCTCCTTCCCGGGTTCAGCCCCGGGCAGGACGGTGTCACTCCCCTGGAGCCACCCACCGCCGCCGTGTACTCACGGCTCCCATGGTGCGAAGGAATCCCTGCTCGATGCCCAGGCTGTGCCAGCTCACGTCAGCCGCCATGTGAGAGGCGACACCGAACAGGAAAGCCACCAATTTCTCCGTGTCCTGCCAAACGAGCAAATTAGAGGGATGGGCGCTGGGGTTATTTTGCAAAAGTCCTATTACAGCGTTTAATAAAGAGGATTTCCATCCCTGAGCCTTCACAGCAATACAGAGGCTGGTACGCTGCAGTCTTTAGTGACAAAACCCACCAAGGACTTGTTGAGGAGTTTCGGGGTGCCTTGAAGTGCCTTCAGAGGAATTACTCTCGGGGCAGAAACAGCTAGGTGACCTCCTGCGTTTCTCCAAGTAGTTTGTTCAGGTCTTAACCAACCGCATCCTGGGCTTGGCAATGAAGGTACCAGGGTGAGCAGCTCTCCCGAGCCTGGGGTGGGGATGGGGGCAGACGGGGGGTTGGGAGCCTGGAGCGGAATTCCCTCTCGGCACCAGAGGGCCGGCCATGCCTACCTCCTCCCAGGGAAGCGGATAGTTCTCTCGGATATAATGGATGCTGGCGTTCAGAAAGGGGGTCCAGTGCGTGCTCTCAGACACATCATGGAACTTCCCTGGTGAGACAAGAGCAGGATCAGGAGTCTGTCCAAAAAAGCTGGAGTAGTCTCCTCCTTCCCTTCCAGCCTCCTGTGTTCTTCCGTTGATGTTCAGAGGAAGCCTCTAGAACAGAAGGGCCAGCTGGGAGGGAGAGAGAAAGCTGGGATCGGCTCACAGCATCTGGAATCACAGGGGCTACTAGGGGGGCTGGAAGGGTTTTCCGTTTCTGTGCTAAAGGGAAGGAGGAAACGGCTGTGCAGGGTAGTGGGTGGAGGGTGCTGGAGTTGGCGGGGAGGCAGTGCAGGTGGGGTGCAGGGGGGTGGGAGGGGGTTGTCAAATGTCACCAGGGGCAACGGAAACCAGAACACCAGAGTTTAGATCCTTCTGTTGAAATAGTTTTGCTGTCACTAAAGTAAAAACATTTTTTTTAAAGATTTTATTTATTTATTTGACAGAGGGAGAGAGACCACAAGTAGGCAGAGCAGCAGGCAAAGAGAGGGGGTGGCGGGAAGCAGGCTCCCCGCCAAGCAGAGAGCCCGATGCAGGGCTGGATCCCAGGACCCTGGGACCATGACCTGAGCCGAAGGCAGAGGCTTAACCCACTGAGCCACCCAGGCGCCCCTAAAGTAAAAACATTCTAACCAGTTTTAAACCATCAGCTTTTCTTGAAATGATTTTCAAAGACATTGCAACTAAGACATTCGATCTGCTCTAAGTTCTCCTCGAGATAAAACTTACAATTCCTATTTTGCAGAATTCAGTAAAAATCCCAAATTAAGGGTAACAGCAGCTCTTTGGACAAACGTCCCCTTCACCAAATTGCCGGATTAAGCAAAGTGTTTGTTCCCCTCTGTAATCCTAGTGGACGGAAGCTAAAGAAAGCCTGCCCAGGAAGCCTGCTTCTCCCTCTGGCTCTGCCTCTCCCCCTGCTCGTGCGCGCTCTCTCGCTCTCACAGATAAATAAAATCTTAAAAAACAGAACGCTGGAATAATGGCCATGACCCTGAAACTCCAAATATGGTTTCCATGACGACCAATATACTGGATGTCTTTCATTTGTCCCTCCAGACCCTCTGTCCAACCTGCTCTGCCCTGAAGGGACCTGCTCGACTGACCTCTTTGCCCTCCAGCTCTGGTTGGGTTGGGTCCGGCCACTGGGGAGAATGAGAGATGAGATGAGATCAGAGAAAAGGAAGGGCGGTGGGGGGATTCGTTCCCCCAGATCCCTGACTTAGGGTCCTGGGGGCTGGCTTCAGTCCCTGACTGAAGGACTGGCCCCCACAGGGGCCTTCCAGCAACTGCTGCCTCTCTGCACCGTTCCTGCCGATTTCTTACTCCAGGCCCGTAGCTCACATAAAACACCTCTCCGATTCTCTGTCAGAGGGGATCTTCCATGCCCACGGGGTCCTGATCCCCCCCAAACCCAGGTCACTGATCACACTGCCTTAGATGTGCACACCACTCGACAAAATAATATGCATTAACACCAACAGAATCCAGTAGAGGCAAGGGAGGCATTATTATGACTATGTCCCAGGCATGGAAACACTTTCTGAAGGTCACAGGCTAACAGCACCGCAGCAACGAGAACCCCGACCCTTCCACCGCTTTCAAAATCTTTTCTCTTCTGCCACAAAGCAGTACATTAAGGACACACAGGATGGTGAAAAATTTCAGAATTTCTACACTTAGGTAGGTAAGGCTTGGTCAAATGAAAAATGCAGTTATGCGTTCCAAGTCATGGAAACACACTGTTGGAGTTCTTCTGTCCCAGCTGCTCCTGCTAACCAAGTGGAAGCCGCATCACTGGGTCTGTGAGACTCGAGCTTACCTCTCTCGCAGATGCTGGGGTAGAAGGCATCAGGAAACACGGCTCCAGCCTGGTACGCGTCCTGGTGCTCAAGTAACAGCTGGGGAAGAGGAAAACAGAGAGATTGGGGCAAGAGGCAGCAGCCTGGGGAGGGGACAGAGGAAGGAGTAAGTACGTGCATAGTAAAAACTCGGGCATAATTCAAGACGACGCCCTACAACAGAGAACCTCAGGTTCTGTCCAAGCAAACACAGGCTGACCAAGGAGGACCAAAAACCACTCATTTGATTTCAGCTCCTTTCTCTGGCCACTAGCAAAGCAGGACTCCCCCAAGGCTAGTTCGCTGACTGGTTTGTGGTGAGATTTTCAGCAATCCAGTGAAAAGTCAGTGCAATGAGAGAAATACAGACATAGGCATATAACACACACACAGTTACACTGCTGACCCCTGAACACAGATTTGAACCACATGAGTCCACGCAGATGCAGATTTTTTCGCTAAATATAGTGGAGTACTAGAAATGTATTTTCTTTAATGCATTTTCTTTAGCTGCTTTATTAGAAGGATATAGGATATAATTCATATAACCTCCAAAGTGAGTGTAAACTGATCAGTAAGGCTTCCGGTCCACAGCAGGCCATTAGTAGTTAAGTCTGGGGGGAGTCAAAAGTTACATTTGGGATTCTGACTGCCTGGGGACCAGTGCCCCTAATCCCAGTGTTGGTTCAAGGGTCAACTATATTTATTTTATAAACTGATCTATTTACATACAAGTTTATAGTTGTTGCCTGTACTTTACAGTCAGATGATGTCTTTGGGGCTTTTAGGGGGGTTTAAAAACTCCTTTATCTTTTAAAATTATGGTAAAAGTAGATGGTAAGAGAACATTATACTGCAGGGCGCCTGGGTGGCTCAGTCAGTTAAGCCTCTGCCTTTGGCTCAGGTCATGATCCCAGGGTCCTGGAATTGAGTCCCACGTGGGGCTCCCTGCTCAGCGGGGAGTCTGCTTCTCCCTCTCCCTCTGCTGTTCCCCCTACTTGTCCCTCCCTCCCACCCCAGGCCCTGTGTCTTTCTCTTTCTCTCACTCTCTCTCAAATACATAAAACCTTAAAAAAAAAAAAGAAAGAAAAGTCATTATATTTCAATGTTCTCCTTGGTTGACTGGCTCACTCATTCCATTCTGACCCCCTTCAGGCGGCCGAGCTGTGGCCACAGTTCCCAGCTTCCTTCTCCTTCCTTCTCCTTCCTCAGCTCGCAGGCAGCGGGGGGCCGTGGCTGCCACCGGGGGACCCTGCGGGCCAGCTCTGAGCACGGTTCTGGGAGCCCTTCCTGGACGCTCAGCTCTGAGCCTGCTCTCCCAGAGCTCAGAGGCCAAACACACCCAGTTCTCCAATTCTGGGGGGCGCTCAGCATAAACTAGCCGAGGGGTTTCCAGGATCTGCAGATGAACTCGGATTGCCAAAGTAAAAATGTGCAACTTCAACCTCTTTTTTTTTTTTTTTAAAGTAATCTCTACCCCCACCCCAACCTGGGGCTCAAACTCACAAACCTGAGATTAAGAGCTGCATGTTCTTTTAACTGAGCCAGCCAGGTGCCCCCTAAGCTTTAAGATTTTATTTATTTGCGAAAAAGAGTGCCAGAGAGCCAGAGAGCATGGGAGGGCAAGGGAGGGAAGAGGCTCCCCACCGCTGAGCAGGGAGCCAATGATGGGGCTGGATCCTAGAATCCTGAGATCCTGACCTGAGTGGAAGCCAGACACCCAACCAAGGCCACAGGTGCCCCCCCTTGAACTTTGTAATTTATTCATAAGGACTGAAGAATCCCCATGGCCGCCACAGTGTGTGGCTCAAAGATGCACGTCTGATCGAGAGCTTTCCCTTGGGCTGAACGCTGAAGGCCTGTGTCCCCCACGTGGAGAGAGGCCACCACCCACCTCTGCCTGCAGCTCTGCTCCAAGCGCCATCAATTACATAAGCCAGTGGAGTCTCCTTTTTCTCTAAAGATAGCTTCCAAGTTGCACTTTGGTCATTTAAAAATAATAATTAACTTTATTGACTATTTACCTTGCTTTGGTCCTGGTCACTTTATAGGATTAAAACTTGTTGAATCTGCATTTCTAGGTGAAGGAGATGCTACTATTTAACACTGAAAAATAATCTGAAGTAAACTTTGAAAAGTAAATGTGTCAGCAAAATAGGAAGCTGCTGGGGGCGGGGATTTAGTACTAGGGGAGGACGCCTCCCTTAGACAGAAAAATGTATTTCTAAGCTACAGAAATAAGAGCAATAGGATATTGGAATCAAAAGAGATCAAGGAAACAGAATAAAGAGCAAGAAAACAGACTGAAGCCCACACCACGTACAGCGGGATGGATGGAGTCCCCAGCCAGTGGTGCCGGCACAGCCCCGGGCGGTGGGGGTTCCATTCCCGGCGGGGACCCAGCGTGGCCCACAGGACACGGACGTGAAGTTAACGTGACCAACAAGAGGTTCCCAGACTGCTCATGGGCTTTATGCCAAAATATATACAACATGAATCAAAGAGTTAAAGGCAAAACAGGAAGCCACAGAATGAGCAGGACAAAATTGAAAGGAACAACGGCATAATCTCGAGTGGGAATGATTTTTCGAAGCAAAGCATACAGACAGAAGCCATAAAAGAACAGAATGATGCACTTAATGCCCCCCAAAATTGGGGCATTCTGCACGGTGAAGAGCACCGGAAGCAAATTGAAGAGAAAAATAACAGAATCATTTGACACACGATGGGGCGGGCAAGTTTAAGAAATCATCCTTATGCGTCAAATGCAGAGAAATGAGCAAAATGTGCAGAAATGAGCAAAACATGGAAGTGATTCACAGAAGACCTAATAGAAATAGTTGATAAACACTTGAAAGTATATTTAACCTCATTAACTAAAATGCCAGTAAAGCCTATAAGAAAAACACCATTTTCACCTACCAAATGAGCAAAAATGAACAAACAGAAGTCTCTTTTTCCCTCTCCCTCTGCTCCTCCTCCTGCTCGTGCTAATAAATTTAAAAATAAAAAAGAAAGTTCAATGAAATACATGAGCAACAGAGAATATTAAGCCTCCCTCTGTCATAGCGGTCTTTTCTGTTTCCTTTTTTTCCCTTGGTTTCTGGGCCCTAAGGACTCGGGTAGCAGTGTCAGAACTGAAGGTTTTGCCAAACGTGGCTGGCGACACTGGTCACAAACGAGGAGACTGAGCACAAAGGATATATTGAGAATGATGGCCAGGCTTCTCAGTGTTGGAAAAAGGGGACACAGACGTGGGCACAGAGAAGGCTGGAACGATTCCTGTGGCGAAGGACCCTAACTGGAAATATTCTTGTGTGAACTCACGGTTTTAAATAAATAGGCGGATAAACAGACGCAAAAGCCAACTTGAAACAGAATCTGGGACAATGTCAGCATCACAATGAATGATAATTTAACATAAATGATTAAATAAAAATCCATGAATGTGCATATATGAATGGGGAAGAAGGAATGGCTCTACTTTAACAGTAGAAAGCCAAGAAATGTAGAAAGAGTGATGGAATCAGATAATTTGGCAACCATCATAATAATTATTTCAGGCAAGAATTAGAAATAGATGCTACAACCAGCAGCTAAAACTTGATGAGAAACAGGATATTTACATCAAGATCTCTCCCCACAAAATATTTACTTATTAAAAAGCAGAAAATATTATTAACTTTCCGTTATAAAAATGTGAAGACGTCATCTCAACCAGGTGATAGAAATTAACATCACTAGGACTTCTGCTTCCAAGAAGAGGGAACAGATGTACTTATTCCTCTTGCTAAGCAAGAGGACCCCTGAGCATTGTACACAAAATGAGCATAAGAAGCCCTTGAGAGGTCGAGGTGTCTGGAAGCTCAGGGCCAGAAGAAGACACTGTGGTCAATTCTCTGAGCTTTCTCTTTGCCTCAGAGATCCCAAACTGGATACTAGGAAAGCATGCCAACCTAGAAACTCTAATGGGCATAAACCAAACACACACACACACACACACACACACACACACACACAAGCCACAACAAAAGCCTGCTTTCTCTAACCGTAAGACCAGGAAAAGGGCAGTCTAGCAAGACAGAAAACTTTTAGACAATAGCCTTTTACTCCGGCTGAACATCACAGAAAACACTGTGGCCCCACCCTCACCAGGACTTTCATCTGTCCTCCGTCCCTACCCCTCCGTGTCAGTGGAGACCATGGGGAGAGCCTGGGCCTCCAGTCCCAACTGCAGTAACATGGCACCTCTCCCCCTCCTCACTGGGTGGGATCAGAAGAGGCCCAGGGGAGGGCAGGAAGTTCACCCAGGAGGAGACACCCCCCAGTATCTGTAGAGGCCACAGAGAAGAACAATAATTGGGCACTTCTATCCCTCCCAGCCAGAGAGGTGTCCGTGGAGGTTCAGTGGGAACCTTGACTTCTACCCCGAGTTGGTAGTGAGGAGAGTCAGGAGGTGTCAGAAGAAGTCAGCTAAAGCAAAAGATTTCAGTAAGATCCAGAGTCTCATAACCTAATGCCTAAAATGTCCAGGTTTTTAAATCCTTTTTTTTTTAATTTTATTTTAAAGATTTTATTTATTTACTTGACAGAGAGAGATCACAAGTAGGCAGAGAGGCAGAGAGAGAGGGGGAAGCAGGCTCCCCGCTGAGCAGAGAGCCCGATGCGGGGCTCGATCCCAGGACGCTGAGATCATGACCTGAGCCGAAGGCAGAGGCTTAACCCACTGAGCCACCCAGGCTCCCCTAAAATCTCCAGGTTTTAATCAAAGATCACTTATCACACCAAGAACCAGGGATCTCAGAAGGAATGAAAGGAGATACCAATAGAAGCCAACACTGAAATGGTAGAAATTTTAGAATTACCTGGCAAATACTTTAAAGCAGCCATCATAAAATACTTCAGTTACAAACATACTTGAAACAACCCCCACACACCACCACCAAAATAATCTCAGAAAGGAATATTAAAGAACCACCCAATGAAAATCTTAGAAAGGAAAAATTCAGCATGACTAAAACAGTACACCTGACCTCATGAACCTTCTGGTACGATGTGATGAGAAAACAGCATCGCTCCTGTGTTCTGTGATGTTTCTGTCAAAAGATAACCTGCAAGGGGCGCCGGGGTCCTCAGTCAGTTAAGCGTCTGCTTTCAGCTCAGGTCATGATCTCGGGGTCCTGGAACTGAGCCCTGCATTGGGCTCCCTGCTCAGACGGAAGTCTGCTTCTCCTTCTCCCTCTGCCCCTCCCCCAACCCCTTGTGCTCACCCACATGCTCTCTCTCTCTCTCAAGTAAATAAATCAAATCTTAAAAAAAAAAAAAAAAAAAAAAAAGGTAACCTGCAAGGAGATCTATCATGAGGAATTAGTACATGAAACCAAACTAAGGTACATTTGACTGTTACTGGACTGTGCCCTTTCCAAAATATCAAGGTCATTAAAGACAAGGTAGGCCTGAGGAACTGTTCTAGATCACATGGTCCTGGATCAGTCCTGGAACCAGAAAGAAGATTAATTACTGAGACAACTGGAGAGATTTTAATAAAGCCTGAGGACTGGGTGAGAGTGTTACTCAATGTTGGTTTCCTGACC
Source organism: Mellivora capensis (assembly GCA_004024625.1). Classification (NCBI taxonomy): domain Eukaryota; kingdom Metazoa; phylum Chordata; class Mammalia; order Carnivora; family Mustelidae; genus Mellivora; species Mellivora capensis. The sequence continues at coordinate 50,819 of PISX010011422.1, forward strand.
GATTACTGTGCTGTGGCACCATAGGAGTGTCCTTGTTTTTAGGAAATACACGATCATGAGTTGAAGGATAATGGGCATCACACCAGGCATTCACTGTAGAATTGTCCAGAGGAAAAGAAATCAGTATGTATAAATAGTGTGGAATTGCATGAAATCTCCAGCCATGAGAGACTCCATTTTCATTCCAATTAACAAACCGAACTGGGCCGGAAGCAGCAATCCTTTGACAAGCGGTTGGCTCATAAGATTTCAACAGAGCAACTGGCATCTGGATCAGATGAGGACACCAGAGTCAATAAATACACAGGAGGACTCTGGCTTGATAGCAGCAATAGTCGGCAAGACAGTCATCACAAGCGGTTCGACTGGTCAGCACCAATTCAGCAGCATTCTTTTCTTCTCTGCTTTATGTAAACTCTGTAATTCTCTCTCCCTTCTTTCTCATAAAACCCCCTTGCTTTCCCTGCATGAGCTGGACACTTTTCTGGTTACTCTGGAATCTGTGTTCTCCTGAATTGCAATTCTGAGACCTTCATTCCTTTCCTGTTCTACCTCCTTCCCTTGGGGGACAGAGAGGATGAAAGGCCAGATATGCCAATAGAGGATCTACAGGAATATGGTAAAGGGCATGTAGAGATTGCCTAACTGTCCAGCTTTTCTATGGGTTTTTAATTACTTCCAACTAAAAAGTTAAAATATAAAATTGGTTGAATAAACTATGATACATTATGGTAATAGAAAAATATGTAATTGTTCTAAATGATTCTCAACATCTTTTTTGACATGGAAAGACATCACCAATATATTAAATGAAAAGTAGCAAGTTGCACAGTATGTAGAGTATAATTTGGGGGGGAAGAAAGTACTAATAATTAAAAAACAATGTCTAGAATGATATAAAGCCAAGTGTCAACATTCATGGTCTCAGTGTTTTACAGTGAGCATCTCTCAGTTCTCTAATCAGAAAAGGACAAATCTCTCCTGTAGGCAGGCAGGAGGAAGCCTGCACCAACCAAATAACTACCATTGTAGGATTTCATGGTTAAAATAGCAAATTATGTCTATTTTTATAGAAAGTAAATCTATATAGTGAATCCAACCATCACAGTATGAAACTAGAAATCAATTATAAGAAAAAAAAAAACTAGGGGAGAAACAAATGGACGCTAAACGACATGCTAGTGACAACAGATGGTCAATGAAGAAGTCAAAGAGGAAATGAAACAACACATAAAGACACACAAAAATGGAAACACAATGACCGAAAATCCTTGTGAGGACACCTGGCTGGCCTGGTTGGTAGAGCACAGGACTGTTAGATCTCAGGGTCATGAGTTTAAGCCCCATGTGGGGCATGGAACCTACTTTAAAAAAAAAAAAAGAAAAGAAAAAGAAAAACTCTTTGGGATACAGCAAAAACCACTCTAGGAAGGAAGCTTACAGCAGTACAGGCCTATTATAAGAAACAAGAGAAGTCTCAAAAAAGCAATCAAATCTTTATCCAAAGGAACTAGAAAGAGAATAACAAACAAAGCCCAAAGTTAGAAGGAAGGAGATAATAAAGTTTAGAGTGGAAATAAGTGAACAAAATACATATCAATGAAACCAAGAGTTAGTTCTTTGAGAAGATAAACACAACTGATAAATGTTTAGCCTCCTCAAGAAAGAGCAAGCACTCGATAAAATCAGAAAAGAAGGGGAAATCAACACCACAGAAATACAAAGAATTATAAAACAATACTATGAAACGTTATGTAACAAATTGGAGAAACTAGAAAAGATGGATAAATTCCTAGAAACATACAATCTGCCAAAACTGAATCAAGAAGAAATAGAAAATTTGAACAGACCAGTTATTAGTAAAAAAAACCTGAATCTGTAATCAAAAAATTCCTCAACAAAAGTCCAGGACCACGGGTGCCTGGGTGGCTCTGGGTTAAAGCCTCTGCCTTCGGCTCATGTCATGACCCCAGGGTCCTGGGAACGAGTCCTGCATCAGGCTCTCTGCTCAGTGGGGAGCCTGCTTCCCCCCTCTCTCTGCCTGCCTCTCTGCCTACTTGTGATCTCTGTCAAATAAATAAATAAATAAATCTTAAAAAAAAAAACAAAAAAAGTCCAGGACCAAATGGCTTCACAGATGAAGTCTACCAAACGCTTAAAGAAGAATTCATTCCTATTCTTCTCGAACTATTCAAAAAAATAGGACAGGAAGGAAAAATTCCAAATCCATTTCACAAGGCCAGCTTTACCCTGATTCCAAAACCAGACAAAGGCAACACTAAAAAAAAAGAACTACAGGCCAGTATCCCTGATGACCATAGATGCAGAAATCCTCAGCACTTATTACCAAACCAAATTCAACAGTGTGTTAAAAGGACCATTCACCATGATCAAAGTGGGATTTATTCCTGGGATTCAAGGATGGTTCAATATTCTCAAATCAATGTGACATATCACATTAACAAGAAGTATAAAAATCATATGATCATCTAAAGAGCTCTAGAAAAAGAATCTGATACAGTACATTTGTGATAAAACTGTCAGTAAAGTGGATTTAGAAGAACCATAATTCACCATGTTAAAGGCTTCCATGAAAAACCCACAGCTAACATCCTTCTCGATGGGGAAAAACTGAGAGCCTTCCCCTAAGGTCAGACCCAAGACAAGGATGTCTGCTCTTAGCACTTTTATTCAACAGAGTACTGGAAGTCCTAGCTGCTGCTATCAGACAAGGAAAAAAAAAAAAAAAGCATCCAAACTGGTAAAAAAGAAGTAAAATGGTCACTCTTTGCAGACGACATGATACTATATATAGAAAATCCTAAAGACTACCGAAGAAGCTATTAGAATAAAGGAATTCAGTAAAGTGGCAAGATACAAAATTAATATGCAGACATCTGTGGCAATTCTATATGTTCATAATGACATGGCAAAAAGAAAAATTAGGAAAACAATCTCATTTACAATTGCACCAAGAAGTATAAAGTATCGAGGAATAAATTTAACCAAGAACGTGAAAAACCTATACTCTGAAAACTGTAAGATATTGATGAAAGAAACTGAACATGACACAAACAAATGGAAAGAATTTCTGTGCTCATGGATTTGAAGGATTAATATTGTGAAAACGTCCATATTACCCAAAGCAATCTACAGATTAATGCAATCCCTATCAAAATACCAATGGCGTTTTTCACAGAACTAGAACAAACAATACTAAAATTTGTATGGAATCACAAAAGACCCCAAATAGCCAAAGAAATCTTGAGAAAGGAGGACAAAACTGGAGATATCACAACCCCAGAATTCAAAATACACTACAAAGCTATAGTAATTAAAATGTATGGTACTGGCACCAAAACAGACACATAGATCAATGGAATGGAATAGAAAGCCCAGAAATAAACCCTCACTTGGTCAAATAATCTATGACAAAAGAGTCATAATATACAATGAGAAAAAGACAGTGTTTTCAAGAAATGAAGAATGAAAGTGGGCCATTTTCTTAAACCAAACCCCAAAATAAAATAGATTAAAGATCTGAGTGTGAGACCTGGAACCATAAAAATTCTAGAAGAAAATATAGGTAGAAGAAAAATAGGACATTGGCCTTAGCAACATATTTATGGATAGGTCTCCTGAGGCAAAGGAAACGAAAAATAAACTACTGCAACTACACCAAAATAATAAGATTTTGTACAGGAAAAAAAAGACAAAAGAACAGAACAACAAAGTAACTTACTGAATGGAAGAAGATATTTTCAAATCATACATCCAATAAAAGTTTAATATCCAAACTTTAGAAAGAACTTCTATAACTGCACACGCACACCTTAATAATCCCCTAAGAAACAGATGACTTGAGGACATTTTTCCATAGAAGACCTACAGATGGCCAATACACATATGATAAAAAGTTCAACATTGCTAATCAGTGGGGATACGCAAACCAAAGTCACAATGAGATTATCACCTTACACTTGTCAGAATGGCTGGTATCAAAAAGACAAGAAATAAGTGTTGATGACGATGTGGAGAAAAAGGAATCCTCGTACACTGTTGGTGGGTATGTAAACTGGTGCAGGCACTGCAAACATAGCATGGAGGTTCCTCGAAAAATTAAAAATAGAAATACCATAGGATCCAGTAATTCCATTGCTGGGTATTTACCCAAGAAAATAAGAACACTAATTTAAAAAGATACATGCACCTGATTTTATAGTCAAACTATAGAAACAATCCAGGTACCCTTAGATATGTGAATGGAGAGAGGAGATGTGATTACACACCCACACGACGACTATTACTCAGGTATAAAAAAGAATAAAATCTTGCCTTTTGTGACAACACGGATGGACCTGGAGGGTATCATGCTAAATGAAGTAAGTCCAAGAAAGACAAACACCATATGAATTCACTTGCATGTGGAATCAAAGAAATACATGAACAAATAGACTTTTAAATACAGAGAAGAAACTGCTGGTTACCAGAGGGAAGGTGAAGGGTAGGGAGGGGATCAGCAAAACAGGCGAAGAAATTTAAGGTACAAGCTTCCAGTTATAAATCATGGAAACAAAAAGTACAGCACGGGAGACACCATGAATAATATTGTGATAACACATGGTGACAGGTGGCGACCACACTTCTCAGTGGTGAGCACGCAGTAACGTGCAGAAGTGTTGAATCACTGTTGTACACATGTAATATAGCAATATCTATCAACTACACTTGAAGACTAAATAAGAAAATGATAGAAAAAAAGTATCAGGGCAATAATGACCACCAATATGAGGTGAGCTTGCTTCTGACGGTTCTTATAAATTAATATGCTGATTTTTTCAGCTTTATGCATTATTCTCTTTGTAAAAATCAAAGGCTTCAAAGAGCAGTCAACTCTGGATATATTAACAAAAGATAATTCCAGAACCAACAAAATTCAGACCCCAATGAGTCCGGAAGTCCCTAAAGAGCAAGTGTGAATGGGGAGAGACACTACAACAAGTCCCACATACAGAGATACAAACTGCATCATGAAAAAGGATGGGATGAATCATAAGAGGTGAGGCAGTCCGACCCTCAGAAACTGAAGGTGGAGTGTGAGCACTCAGGGCACTTAGTCATTTCCAATGATGACATCAGTATCTGCATTAGGACCGATATGGAGGGGAAGGATCAGTGTCCAGCTCACACATTTCAAATTAAGTGAATGATACAAGTGTATCTCTACGAGAAAATCGCTCTGCACACACTCACGACTGATCGTTCACATGATGAATTCGGCAGGTTCTTGCTTCTCTCCTCATCCCTAGCTACCTTCCACCAGGGTCAATGAAGATAATCAACTGCCAAGTAAGAAATCTGAAACTAATGTCCAAAAGTGGTTTGAGAATATAACCGATTTCAGTTCTCTCACCATCCTGCTTTCCACACTGAATTACAGAGACTTATTGCTAATAATTTGACTCAATTCTGATGTCACCAGGGAATATTAATCTCTATTATCAAATGTAAGTATTAAGAATCATCTTTGCACAAAGCATTATTTAGCCTAGAACCAGAGTGTATAGGGTCACAACAGAACCAATTTGAGGATAAGTACAGGAAAGCCATTGTATGGTCTTACCAAGAATACAGTGGGAGGAGACACAGACCAGCATCTCAAAGCAGACTTCTGAATAAACATTCCCTGCTCCTTGTGCTGATGCAATTTTTATAGGATTACAGTCAAGAGGTGAAAAATAATTTATTTCGGGCATGACCTCTCTTTGTAAAAACAAAAAAAATGTACCATTTTTAAAAAGTTCTCTCTCAATTCTTCAAATCTTGATTCATTAAAATATTCCATCTGCGAAGAGAGAGAGTTTGACTTCTTCCTTGCCAATTTGGATACCGTTTATTTCTCTTTGTTGTCTGATTGCTGTTGCTAGGACTTCTAATACTATGTTGAACGAGAGTGGTGAGAGTGGGCATCCTTGTCGTGTTCCTGATCTCAACGGGAAGGCTGTGAGCTTCTTCCCATTGAGGATGATGTTTGCTGTGATACTGGGGTGCCTGGGTGGCTCAGTGGTTTAAAATATTCCAGTGATACTATTTAAGTGATATATAATATATATAATTGCATATAAGTTATACATGTTATATATATAAAAATATATAATAGTATTAAAATATTTTAATGATTATATAACATAGTATGTATATGTTCAAGTATAAATTGTATATGTGTTTATATGATAGAGGTATATATAATGTATATATTCAAGTATATATATTATATACACATATAATATATATAATATATATATGTACATATAATATATATATATTTGTATGGTCAAGTAGTACTGGAGGGGACATACACCTTTTATAACCCTAAAGATTAATGTTTTATGAAGAAAAAAATTGACTCCTAAAATTATTGTCTAAATATCTGTTAGGACATTTATTTGGCACCAATGGAAGAGAGTTAATGCACAAGGAATGAAAATAAATTAAACTTCATACCTCTTTGTAGTTAACTCTCCCATCCTGAAGGTGGAGAAACTCCAGAGCTCTGTGTCCTGAGAGAAATATGTAAATCAATTAAATTCAACTGTAGCTGAGACAGAACTTATTCAAGATATTTTAAAAGAAAATGGGGGTGTATGGGTGGTGCAGTCGGTTGTGTATTATACTCTTGGTTTCATCTCAGGTTGTGGAATCGAGCCCCAAGTCATGCTCCATGTTCAGCATGGAGTCTGCTTAAGACTCTCCCTCCCCCTCGGCCCCTCCTCTCTCTCCCTCTCTCTTAAAAAAATAAAATAAGGGCCACCCAGGTGGCTCAGTCAGCTAAGCGTCTGCCTTCAGCTCTGGTCATGATCCCAGGGTCCTGCGATTAAGCCCCACATTGGCTCCTGCTCAGCAGGGAGTCTGCTTCTCCCTCTGCCTCTGCTTCTCCCCCAGCTCGTGCTCTAATATATCAATAAAAATCTTTAAAAAAAAGTAAAGTAAAAGGAAAATAATTTAGTCACTTTGTCAAGGAAGGGGGAAACGAAAATTAAGTGTGTACTCACTAGTCACTTTCATTAGGCATGATAAGATTCAGATGATACTTACATTGCTAAAACACAAATCAAGTTTGCATGGTGATTTGAAGCTTCTGCTTATCTGGCACCAAGGCCCTGCTAAAGCTAGGCTCAGTTCCCTCCGAGGTAAAAGTAAGTAAACAATTCCCACCCTACAGGTATGCTGAGAGGGTCACACAAAATACATGTGATGTGGTGAGCACAGTGGCTGATACACAGTAGGAGCTCGGTAAACAGCCGGTGTCTTCACTTTATTTTGCCGCAACAGCCCACTGAGATAAATGACCCTCAGCAGGAAATAGGACACATGGCCAAAACCACGGATGAGTCAATTACTCTCAAATGTTTTATCACCAGTTGGGCCACAGTAGATGGACCCCCCCCCCCAAAATAACCCCAGGTCACCTGCTCCACCCACATGCCCACACACAGACACACACATCCTGAAACTTCCTAGAATCTCTAAGACAAACATGCCTTGTGAAGGCATTTTCGAAGGGGACACCTTACTCCTGTTGTGAATCACATCCAGCTTTGTAAGTCATACAAAAATAGAGCCACTCCTCTAAGCATAACACTAGAAGCCACAGGTTCCCAGCCCACACCAGTAACCTGCACACAGGACCGGGGGGATTTCCAGCTGCAAACCACCACACGAGGCCCATTCCAACTAACTCACAGAGCCGTCCGCCTCCCGACAGGCTTTACGTAAGGAGTGAAAACATGAACCAGGAAATTTACAAAATCCTCTAAATAATTGGCAGATGTTGGAGTTTTGTCTCTCACATATGACTCCTCAAAATCTGCACTGGTTAGGAGTGGTCTTCAATTATGTTCACATAAAGTTTTATGTTAATGTATTTAATATATTGATAAAATATTAATATTTATATATTCATATCATATATAGACTAGATAATATAATGTATATATTTAATACATATTTATATTTAATAGATATAAATGTCCATATATTTGTTATATACTTATTTTTAATAAATATTAGTGTTTACATATGAATATATTCAATATAATGGTAACATTGATATTCATATATTAATGATATAGATTGATAATATTTTGCATTTAATAAATCTTATTAACATGTTTAATAGATATTTATATACAATGTATTACTATGTTTAATATTATATTAATAGATTTATACATATGAAACATATCCAGTATAATCCATTAGGATCTTTGGCAGCTACTGAAAAAGGGCGAGCAGTTACCTGATTTCACTAAGATTTCATATTTCATCTGTGTTTAAATTGTAAATATTGGGGCACCTGGGTGGCTCAGAGGGCTAAGCCTCTGCCTTCCGCTCGGGTTGTGGCCTTGGGGTCCTGGGATCGAGCCCCACATCGTGCTCTCTGCACAGCGGGGAGCCTGCTTCCCCCTCTCTCTGCCTCTCTGCCTACTTGTGATCTTGGTCTCTATGTCAAATAAATAAAATCTTTTTTTTTTAATTCCAAAGATTAAAAACTTTCCATTTATACTTATTCCTGAATATTTTCACTTTTAGTTTTAGCAATTTCAATTTCAAAGAACCCACGCTTGGACAAAACTTTAAATTTCACGGAGATGTTCGGCTTCTTTACAGAGGAGAACACACAGAAAATGAACTGCTCGAGTCACATACTTCGTTTACAGCAGAGCTGGTATTAGAAGCTGGGTCTAATTCTCCTTTCTATTGTTCCCTGACTACCTCTTAGCAATAAATGTGTTTGGAAAGAACACTGGCCTGGCTCTCAGGAGCTGCAGTCCTAGGCCAGCCCTCTAACAAGCAAGCTGGGAGACTCTCCAGATCGATTTCCTTGTACGTGAAGTACAGGGACCAGGCTCAGTGACCTCTAGTGCCCTTTCAGAAGGCAAAATTCTGGGATCATAGGTTCTTGTCCACCAGAACTCAATAAATACCTTGGTCTATTTGGTACTGGGAAGTTTACACACCTTATTTGTAATCTTGTTCTGACTAGTACCTTCTGGCCAGGGGGCCTAACTATAAAATATTCTTGTTTTTATCTAAAAGAAAACCCAGACATCAGATATAGTTGAAATCAATCTGAAAACTGTTATAGAATATAAACGTTTCTAATGGCATTACAAATTGGCTTACATTTTCCATGAGTTAAAAAAAAAAAATTACAAATAGGGGCGCCTGGGTGGCTCAGTCAGTTAAGTGCCTGCCTTTGGTGCAGGTCATGATCCCAGGGTCCTGGATTCAAGCCCCGCATCGGGCTCCCTGCTCAGTGGGGAAACTGCTTCTCCTTCTCTCACTCCCCCTGCTTTTGTCCCCCACCTCAGCGTGTCTCTGTCAAATAAATACAATCTTTTAAATATACATATTAATATATAAAATACACTTCAAGAACCAAATCTACCATGTGCCTGTATCTGCTACTCGGCCGTCAGCCCCGAACCTGTCCTCCCCAGCTCCTGTCATCATCCCGGCCCCCTCTAATGCCAGTGGTCAGACTCTCTCGTTTCCTTGCCCTCGCTGGAGCCAAACACTTGACTCAGGGGACCCACTCCCGTGACCACAAGTGGCCCTGTCTGCATACTTGGAAATATAAAACAAAAACACATTCCTTAGTCCTACCGAGTTCCACCCATCTTCCTCCTCTCCCAGTCTCTCGTCCTGCTGCCCAGCAGGCTGCTCCTCCTGTTTGCCCACCTGGAGGAACAGCCTGGGACCGGATCATCAACCAGGCATTGTTCCCGAGCCTCCTGCCCGCGCCTCCTGCCCGCCCCTACAAGGAACCCACCCGCCTCCAGTCCCGGCTCAGTGCAGTCCTGGAAACTCGTTACCAATACGTGGGACGGACTCCACATCTCTTCCTGAGCGGCCTCTGACAGACTTAGCATCCCACATCCCATGGCCAGGTGCAGGCACTTACCTATCTCGATGTGCGTGGAGATGCCGCAGGGCGAGCCTGCCCCGAAGAGGGAGCCCAGCGCGATCAGCAGGCCCAGCCAGAACCTGCAAACAGACATGCCCGAGTTACTCGCTGCTCCTCGGTGACACAAAGTGCTCAGAGCTGTGGCAACTGGCCTGGAACCCGGGCCCAAGATCCACTGCTTTCCCTCTAAGCAGGTCACTGACACGGGAAACCAAGCCTCATTTCAAAATAATAACACTTCCCAGTCAACTGTTTAATTACTGTTTAACTTCACCAGAACAGCAAACAAACTCCACCTGGGAGAGGGGAAAAAGTCATCAGCCGAAATGTGAATGTCCTGAGCGGGGGGCATGGCCACTTTCCGACCCGGGTGTCCTCCAGATTGCTTGTTAACACGAAATGAGTATGGTCACCCTAGCAAACTTGTCTGTAAACGTTCGTTGCTTTCTTCAAAAAAGAGAGAGAGAGACTCACCTGCCTAGACAGAGGGTCCGCATACTGGGCCACCTCAGCTCAGAGGGCAGATCCCTCAGGCATCCTTTGCACACGTGGATCAGGGGGCCTAGTGTCCCCGGCCTCTGAAGCCACAGTCGCTGGGAGAGCTTTTATGACAATCAGCTGGCGCTGGCTTCTCGTTCAGGATTTGGCAACAGATACCGACACCTGCACGGGATTACACAAGAGCAAGCCTTCTGGTCTCTCGCTTCTGGCTGTTCTTATCTCGAGCTTGCTGCACGCTCAGATTCCTGCTCCCCAAGCAAAGATGCTGATTCCGTGGCAGGGCAGGAGACCTGGGACAGATTTAAGACCAAGAAACAAGGATTTAGAAAATGCTAGTCTCAGAATATAACTGTGAAGAAGTATCTGGTCTGCAGCACTTAATCCACGGGGAAAATTCGGGGAAGCTCTTCATGAAATGATGGTGATCTTACAGCTCAAATCATACATATTATATGTGAAAGGCAAGAAAGGAGATCCTGAAAGAGTGGGAGGAAACTGTACTCATGCTCAGGTGAGCAGATGGAAGAGAAGGATAGAAGACAGGATGAATTGGGACCCTTAGGGGTCTGCCAAGGTGTTCTGTGACCTTAGCTTGGCCACCTGCAAGCCCCAAAGAAAAGAAGCCCGTGGCTCTCTCCCAATCCGGAGGGCACCAGGCCCAGCTGCTCCTGACTGCTTTTAGGCCAGAGGCCATGAACTTTGGCTAACAGTGTGTTTTATATACATAGGTCTAATCTCCCCCCTTATGGCAATTGGAGGAGCACATGGAGGAGGGTGGGAGTAGAGGTGGAGGGGTCCAGGTCAAGGCTGGGTGAGGAAGAAAGGTCCCAAGAGCCAATGGTCTTGTCCTCAGAGGCCCCACTGAGCCATTACACCCAGCCAGGCTCTGGGAGGCATCGGAGCCTTGGAGCAAAACAGGAACCGGAGGCGGGGGGGTATTCCCACTCGGAAAGGGGGCTTGCAGAGGGCACAAGGCCGTCAGAGAGAAGGGGAGGACAATGTCATGACTTTCCTAGGCCTTATGCACTTTTGCTTTTGTGGGCCCCTTCCTGAAAATAAGTCAGAGTTTACATCTCTATTGGCCTAAAAATTCTTTTTTTCCCCTGATTTTTAAAATAAATGCAACAGTTTTGTGTGCCTCCAGAAGTACTATGGGCCCTAGGCAGTGTGCCTTTTTGAGAAGTCAGCTGGAAAAGGGACTGGACCCAGTTTGAAACAGAACCTTAAGAAGATAAACAGACTGGTTTTGGACTCAGAGAGGCGGTTACAGCTGTCCCAACAGCAGGGCGCCCTCTGCAGGCAGCAGGTGGAAAGACGCCAGGTTCCCCATCCTTAGTGATAACCCAGCTGGCAGCATTCTCCCCTCCAGGAGCTCCTCTCTCCCCCAATTCCTTCACTAGAATACAGAAGGAAATAGCCAACACACACACACACACACACACACACACACACACAGCCAACCCCCGCCCCCGCCGCTGTTGCCACTTCTGCTAGATGTGGGGCTGAGTGATGCCAGCTCAGCAAAAAAACAAAACAAAAAAAACCAAAGTCAAAACTTAAAGTTACTGCCTCTATATTTTGCAAATAAGAACTCAATGTCCCAGAGAAAGTGGAAGAACCCACAGGCTCCAGAAAAGACAGCAAAAGACTCAGTGCAGTAGGAATGGAGAAGCAGAGATATGCTGACTAGTGATCCTAAATCAATGCATAGAAATGGGCTGAACCTAAACTTACAGATGCAAAAGACAGCCCTGCTAAATGCGGATTTGTGTCCTCCTTAAAGCTGAGACTCCTTTCCTGCTTCCAGGTTCTTAGGCACATGTCTACTTGTAGGTATACCTCGGTTGATTCAATTCTGACAATTGGTTCCATTGACTAGTTGGAGGCCTAACCTAACTAGTGGCTTGTTCTAGAGCAGCTACTAGAACTTTGAATGTTGTGAATTTAATGTAGCAACTCTGCTAAGCAATTATAGTTATCTCACAACAAACCAGAGAACTTTCTACAAGAAAAAGAACCGAGGTTAAGTAATTTGTCGAAGGTCACACAGAGCTTGTGAACAACAGATTCTAAGTTTGGGGCCAAGTCGGTCTCTCTCCGGAAGCTCTGTAGCACATCAGGGGGATCCCTGCTCACAATAAATGGAGAAAATACGTAAACACACTCCCAGAAAAACATCCAGGCGTCAGAATACTGAGCCGCACTTGGCCAGGGCAGAGAACCCTCAGCCCAGATCCCAAGTGCGCGGGAGCTACGGGATGAAGAGCGGGGGTCATGCCCTTAGCAGCTGGGGCAGACGCCACCAGCGCATCCACAGACCCAGGACAAATTCCAGCGGCAGGGCATGCAGGCTTGGGGTGGGGGCGGGGGTCGTGGGGGAAGGAGCGGTTGGCTTGCAGCAGATGGGAGCTAGGGAATAATTACAAATGAGCACTCGAGGCTGGTAGGGTGAGGCCCGCAGGTGCATCTCCGGGGGAGCCTTCCCAGGTCTGCTGGAGAGCGAGGCGGCGTGCCACCGAGGACCAGGTGCGGCACCAAGGACGCGGGAGAGGGCGCTGCTCCGCGTCCCCTACGCGGTCTCCAGTCCGCGTCCCCGCGTCCCCGGCGCGTCCCCGCCGCCGCCTCGCTCCTCCCGCCGCCCCGACCCTTGCACTCGGGCGCGCGCTCGCTTGCCTGCTTCCTGCCGCCGCCTGCGGGGCCATGGCGACCTGGCTGCGGTTGCGGAGCTGCCGGGCCTCGCGCCTCCCGCCGGCGCCTGCGGGCCTCGGCCTGCGCCCCATCTGCTCGGTGCCCGCCGCGCCCGCACTCGCCTCGGCGCAGCCCGGCCGCTCCGCCGGGGGCCTGGCGGGCCTGTCCGCGGCGCTGCTGCGCACCGACGGCTTCGTGGGCGGCCGCTGGCTGCCGGCCGCCGCCGCCTTCCCCGTGCACGACCCGGCCAGCGGCGCCGAGCTGGGCTTGGTGGCCGACTGCGGGGTGCCCGAGACCCGCGCCGCGGTGCGCGCCGCCTACGAGGCCTTCTGCAGCTGGAGGGGCGTCTCGGCCAAGGTGAGCGCGCTCGGGGCCCCCCGGGTTGCCCCATAGAAAAACCCTCTGTGTCGGCTCCCCCTCCCCGATCCACCGGGATGCACCAGGCAGAAAGTCATAGGAACAAGGACAGAGGTGATCCAAAAGTAAGTCTGGAGCGTCGGTTTTGTCACAAGCACTGTGCCAGGGGCTAGGGACAGTAGCCGCCCTCCAGCCTCTGAAATGTCCAGCAGGGGGGAGCAGAAGCTGTATGTTTAACATGAAATTACCTGCGAGCCGGGGCTCTGGTGAGCAGGGAGAGGGGCCTGACCCTGGAGGGCAACTGGGCGCACACACCGGTGGCTCTCCCTGGCTGCTAGTCTAACACAGGAAGGCTAGTGGAGGAATCGGGCTTTGTGCAGGCCGACGACCATTCTCCAGGTTTCCTCCTGAATAGAGAGAGTGCGGTTAACATCTGCGTGGCTTGTGGACGGCCGTCTGCCCACGACCTTCCCATGTCCTAACCTCTTCTTGTAAAGACACCAGTCATACTGGATTAAGACCCACATCTATGACCACATTTAACCATAATAACCTCTTTCAAGACCCTGTTTGGAGGTTAGACTTCAACCTGTGAATGGAGGGTGGGGCATGACTGCCCACACACCAGGGTAGCCTCACTGAAGACAGCAGCTACAGAGATTAAAGAAGGGGCTGCAATTCGGCTGAGTCAGGAGCATGCCTGACCCATTTGTAGAACAGGAGTCCAGGGCAGCTCTGAAGGCCGTAGTAACAAGGGGAGGCAGGGCTGGGTCCATTGGGGTGTGTAGCCGTCTTAAGGACTGGGGTTTTACTTTGAGGGAGGTGGGGCACCACTTCAGGGTTTCAAGCAGAGCTGTGATCAGGTTTGCGTTTGGAAAGGGTACTCTGGGCCCCAGCACGGAGAACAGGCTGAGGGAGGGGCATGGTTGGGCAGAGGCCTGGTAGGGGGCTGCTGGCAGTGACGGAGGTGAGAGGGGAGGGTGGCTTGAACCAGGGCGCTCTGCAGAAGGATCTGTTGGGACTGGAGAGTTAGCTGGAGGCCCTGGTGATGTTGGGGTAAGAAAAAGAGGGGTCAGCCAGGGCTTC
>PISX010011423.1:0-65466 GCA_004024625.1 Mellivora capensis
GTAGAGGAGTGCCGGTCAGATAAAAATGCTTTTGCCTAAAATAAAGGGAGGGGGAGGATGATTTCTAAGCACATCTGATTGCACTGGTGGGGTTGGGAGGCAGGAGAGACCCCAGACTTCAGAAAACACCTACATTTTTTGCTTTGGAGCCCACCCTGCCCCCAGGGGCTGCTGTGCCCTGACATTTTAGATCCAGCTTCGCAATTAAACTCAACCACCATCCTTCTTTGGGCAAGAGAAGAGCCTGGGTGGGAGGGGGAGCTGACCCAGGACTAATAAATTGCATCAGAGGGTCTACAGAGTGGGAAGTTCATGAACAAGCCATGAACTTCCAGCCCTTCAGAAGCGCGGGGACTCCTGAGACCACTTGTGTTGGGTCCTGTCCTGCTTCAGCGAGGGTTCCGGTGACCTCCCTTGTGCAGAATTCTCTGTTCTCCTTGGGCACCGGTTATGAAGGCAAATGCATTCAGGCATGAATGTGTGAAAAGGTCAGGTATGAGTAATAGGGACTTGGTGGGGGGCGGGTCTGTGGCAAACTGGAGAGTGCCTGGAGGCGTCCACCTTGAAAAAAGTTGTTCTTTAAATATTAGAGTGGCCAAACAAGTCATGGTTGCCTGATCGGGCCACCGGTTTAAAACTTAAATAGCCTCGATGAGATGAAAACAGACCCCAAGTTATGACCCTACAACCCACAGAGGCATAGCTATGCTCTTCATGCATACGTGTGTATGTAAACACACACACTCACAATGAGTGGCTTCCCTGAAGTCCCTTTTTCTCTGGCTGATGTTTTCTCCATCTCCAACCAGCCCCCCACCCTGGCCAACCTCCCCACCCCAATGCCAGAGCAGAGACTTTCCTGGACATGCTGTGAGCTTAAAGCCAGGGGATCTGGAGCAGCTGAGAGTCCTGGTGGGTTGATGTGGGGAGAGAACAGTGGTGTCTGCAGTCTGCAGAGATCAAGACCGAGGCTGAGGGCCCAGGGAGCTGGGGAGAGCTGGTGCCCCACGCTCTGCGGAACAGGACAACCGCCCACAACAGACAGCGCCATAGTCCAGACTGGAAGGGGGCCAGGCTAAAAAGCACAGCACACTCTGGGAGGGGGGGGGGGGACTGAGGAGCCTGGCTGGCCTCAGCCCCCATGCCCTTGAAGCTGGGCTCCCCCAAACCAAGCCAACTGTATTGGGGAGCCCCGTTGAGGCCACGGGAGGAGGACATAAGAAGTATTTAGTTTCCAGAGAGCGTGAGCTTACACAGGAAAGAAATGCTCAGCCAGCCAGCCAGGGAGGGCAGGGGGGGAGAGCACTTTCCTCCTGCTCTTATGGGGAGCTCCAGAGGCTGGCAGGGCCAGGGAAGGTGGCACTGCTCCCATCTGCCACCAGGCGGCAGCAGAAAGCAGCACACCTGCTCCACAGGTCCCCCAGGGTCATTCAGTAGGTGGGATCAGGCTGAAGCAGTTTCTCTATGGCTTTCTCCTGGACCTCCTTCACCACCCACTAACTAGTCTGACCAAAGCGAGCACGGATATGCAGAGCAGTCCAAGGGAGGTCTGCTTGTGCCCAGCGGGGAAGCCCTGACAGATCTGGGTGAAGGACGCTGGATGCTCTGAAGATGAAACTCACCCTGGCTGGACCACAGATTTTTGCTCTGGCCACCAGGCACTGGCTCTGGGCGACATCTATCTTCGCATCCCTGCAGATGGCTATCTATAGATGCAAAGGTGTATACAGGTGGCTTCCCTTCTTCCAGCTCCCAGGTCCTGCCCCAGGCCACTGTCCCGAAGTGGCCTTCCCCACCCCTTGCCTTCCGGAGGCCCTGGCATCATTTGATAAGGGCCTGGGGAGAGGAGCATCCCACATGCAACACCTCCCTCTCCGTGGGAGACCAGTGGGCTTTCATGTACTCCAAGGAATCTCCAGAAGGAGAGGAGATGGAAAAGGGTCGAGAGAGGAAATCTGGCTAGAGGAGTATGGACCGGCAGAGGAAATGTCAAGATAGGGATGCCAATGGGGGGAAAGCCGCTCACCCCTCTAGAGAGGGGACCCTCTCCCACACCAAGACAGCAGAACTAAACGGGACAGGTCGAGGCAGAGAAGACCAGCACACCATAGCAGACAATCCATATATACTTGTTAACTAAGGCAGGAGGTTATCATGGGATGAACCCCGGCCTGAGAAAGGAGACCAGGTTTTAGGCATAGTTATGTGAACTTGAAGAAGTCACTTTCTCTTTGGTCCTCAGTTTTCTTACCCTTGAAGTCAGGAGGCGGGACAAAAGCAGGGTGGCCAATGGAGCTGCCTGGAGCTCTGTATTTGGAAGGACTGTGTGGTGGGAAGACTCTATTATCGATTAGCAATGTCTGCCTTGGGCAGAGGAAGGTACAGACACTCTTGCCTTTGAACAGTCTAGGGATCATCTCTAAGTTCCTTCCATTCCATGAACCGAGGACACACATTTCAGGAAGTGTGGGGGAACTAGAGACACCTTGAGAAGCTCCAGGAAAACTTGAGACCCTGATGGCTGATGAAAGCTTTTTGTCTCTCTAGTTCCTTCCCCGGGGACTTCAGAACACCAAGCCTAGTAAAGGACCCCCTCTAATGGAATGTCAGAACCAATATGGTGTGTTCTGTTGTCACTTCCAACCCGCCGTGTTCCATCAGGCTTTCCGAGTCCAAGCATGATACGTATCCCCAACAGCGCTACCCTCCCAACGTGCAAATACAGGAAGCTGGAACATCCCTACAGTGGGAGCTCCCACACAGCGTGCGTGATGTGTTCAAATCAGATGGTGGACTCACAGAAGACCACCCTCCTTTATAAATAAGAAGGCGTGTTCCAACAGTATGGTGTGGTGTAGCAGACCACCCCTCGCCCACAGAAGGATCTGCCCCAGCTGAGGAGCGAGCGGCCTGGCCTCTGGCTGGGGGCACTCATGGACATCACAGAGGTCCCCAGCCAGACTGCGGTGAGGGATGGAGGTGAAGGCTGTCCACTGTGGTGGCCCTAACAGAGGTTCCTGGCTCCATAGCCACTTGACTGCTGGCCACATCCTACAAGTGGGTCTCCTTCTCCCCAGCTATGAATCCCTCCTTTGCTGGGGAAGGCCCACCGTCCTGGCTGGTACCACCATCTGGATACAGGCGTTGTTTGGGCTGTGGCAGGCCAGGGTCAGGGGTGGTGAGCTGTTGCAGGCGCTGTGGAGATAAGAGTGTAATGTCTTTGTGGGACATGCTCTATCCCCTTCTAGGAAGGCATGTCTTAAATTCTAAACAGGGAGACTTTGCATTGGTTCCCCAGGCAGAATTAAGAGAAGAAAAGAAGCCAGAAGCCTGTGTATGAAATGAACCACGGTAACTGGTTATTAGTTTCCTGGGAGCAAGGGATTTGTGTTCTCTAAATCTCTGCCTGGGCACCTCTTTAAGTTCTTGCTGTGACTCAGTTTCCTCCTTAAGCCTCTGACAGTTTACTCTTGCTCAGCTTGCCCACATGATCTGCTGGAGGTCAGATTCTGAATGTCCAGAACCCAAGGACTCTTGAACATTTCTGGCAGTGAAGCCATGGGACTGGTCTTCAAAGATTCCATGAGACCAAAGGATGGCCCCACACTCAGAGCTGGGCCCCACCCATGGTGTCCTGACTACACCCTCTCTCAGGGACCCCTTTCCATGTATCCCTTCCCCAAGTCCCTACCTTCTTGAAGGAGCCCTGGGTCTTCAGAAGGCTGATGATGACAAAGAGTGGGACACAGACCATGGAGGAGAGAGCCAGGAACCAGCCGATGGAGTAGCCCCAGGGAGGGTACACATAGATGTTGTTGTATTTGAGAGGGGCATACTTGCTCAAGGAGAAGAGGAAGGTGGCCTGGAAGGAGGAAGAGGTGGACACAGATGAGACAGAGTGTCCTTGAAATCCTCTCTTCACCCACTTCAATGTCCAGGGACAGAGGATGAGTTAATGCACTGTGGTACATACAGAGGTAGACGAGTAAAAGCCATCACAAGCTGTGGGCCAAGGCATGGCTCCCCCAAGGACTGAGACAGGAGGAGCTCTGAGGAAGGGAGGGGAGGTGGAGGAGCCCTAAATTGGCAGACAGAAAGAGACCACTAAAACTGGGAAGTTGGGAAGTGGATGGGTGCAGAGAGCAAGGAATGGGGCAGAAACTGGAATGAGGCAAGGGAACTGAAAGGAAGTGCAGGAGAACCAACCCAGAAGGGGAAAATGGACCAGCCTCCCTGGGTAACTGGATAGGCAGGGAAGGAGCCCCAGAACTCGGGTGTCCTACTCCTCATCCCGGAGTCCTCTGGAGGCAGGAGGCAGCCGGGTGGGCACATACCAGGCAAAGTCCAGGGGTCAGAAAGAGCCAGGAGACCTTCACCAAGGGCCATGGCCGGTAGCCAATCATGTCCTCAACGTTGTCATAGAAACGATCTGCTCCTGCCCAGGGCAGTGGGAGAAGAGTATGAGAACGGGAGGAGGGAGACAGCTTGTAGGTATTTGGGGAGGACTCACTTGGCTTTGCCCTCTTCCCCCCACCCTGTCAGGGGAAACTGGGTCAGGGCACGTGAATGAGCAGGGTCGCTGGCATCGCAGCCACAAGGCAGGGAGTGAGGAGGGAGAAGGGGCTGCCACCAAAAACCCGGGAGCCCTAGAGAGAGCTACCCAACCTCCCGGTGCGATCCTTTATTCCCTTGTCTAGGAATGAAGAGCCTAAATCCTAAACCCAGAGGACGGCGTGGGCCTAAAATGGCACCATTGCTACACCCATGCTTGTTTATGCCGCAGAGAGGAATTCAGTTTCAAGTCAAAAACAGCAAAACGGCGAGGGTCGCACTATGCCTGCACAGCACGCCAAACTCACACGGGGCCAGAAGCCACTGGGGAGGCAAGGACAGTCTAGATTCTAGACTCTGGAGGAACTACTCCGTGTTCTCGGGAAAGCCCGCAAGAGGCTGGATCTGGGTTTGTGGAAAAGCTGCCTGGTTTTATGTACTGTCCTTCTGTTTCCACGTCTGCTCCAGATCTAGGCCCAGCCAGTCCTCTAGGAAGGAGAGAGCCACTGACCAGGAAAGACCCTGGGATGGTCCCCTCCAAGCCCTTCCTCAGCAAAGAAATAACTCCCCACTCATCACTGGGGTGCATGAAATGCCCCATTAGGGAGTCACTGCTTTGACTTCCAGATTTCTCCCCCGATATCAGCTAATGCTGGGGAGCCATAAACTATTATAGTTCCTCAGCTTTTTAGAACTCACTGTGATGAAGTTTATCAGACCCTCTTTGATAACAAGTTCCGAGAAGCAGTAGAGGGAAATCAGAAAGACATCAGATGTTTGAAGTGAGAAGATAGGAGACATGTCCCAGGAGAGGAAGCACATTAGATAGGAAGGCTCAAGGTAGCAAAATAAAAACCTTCCTACTCGCAGCTTTCCTCCTCAGGCCCACTAAATGGACCCAGCTCCCTCTCTCTGCCCCGAGCCTTATTACATTGGCAGCGTGTTCCCCCCTGGGGGTCCTGAGATATGATGATGCCTCTTCCGCATACTAGCTGTGTGGGCTTAGGCAAGAGAACTACCTCTCTGAGCCTCGCCTCCCCCTGTAAAGGGCTGCTGTGTGGGCTGCGAGATAAGGTATGCCACAGTCAGCATGTTTCTTGGGATTTAACAGTGCATTGACTCAATGCATAAAGGTTCCCCCTCCACTGTCATCAGACTGAACGTTCTAGCATTCAGGATCACTGGCTAGATACCTCCCCAAGCCCGGTGAGGGGGCCAGTGGTGGAAGTCAACAGAAGACAGAATTCACTCCAGTCAAAGAAAGGAATGTGTAACAGCCATAAGGAGAAAAGCTCCCTCAAAAACACAGGAATGAGTTTACTGTTTGGGGAAGTATTCAAGCAAAGTCTGGGTGATAACCCAGAAAGGGAATGTGGGGATGTGCGGAGGCTCAGATGAAGCAGCCCTAAAGCTAGGATTCCCACTGGCGAAGGGCCTCCAGCAGTTTCTGTATCAAGAAAACTGTTCCCCGTTGTTTCTAATTCCTGCCACCATTGCGGGAAATCAGTTTTGTCCTTACGCCAGCTCTGTCTGCCATAATGACAAATGCCTGGGCTCCCAGGGATGGATGAACTTCCCAGGGCAACAATACAAAGACTTATAGAAACCAGAGGGCCGGCACATCCCGTCTCTCCTGGGCAGATCATGCCCTTCTTGGGGGAGGGGGCTGGAGACTCCCCTACACACTCCTCTTTCCACTTACCGTATACCCAGCTGACGCAGATCACTTCAAACACTGCCAGGAAGAGCAGGCATATACCACTGGATGCGTAATAATCAAACAGCTGGAAGATATACATCCCGCCCTGCAGAGAAGCCAGGGAGCTGGGTATGGCCTTGGCCAGGGCAGGCAGGGCACCCGCTCCACAGCGAAAGTGCAACCACCCGTCTGGCACCCATCCTGTCCAAGCCCATTCCTTGCAACTAACTAAAGGGAGTTTTCCTCTCCTGTCCTTTCCTCCAGGCCCCTCATTTAACATCAGGACCACAGTCTCTGACTCTTGGGAAGTGTGGGACATACACTTTGTATCTGCCCAGCATCCTCTCTCATAGAAGCTGTCACCACCTCACTCTGAGGGAGCTCCTCTCCCTGCTACAGGCCTGAAGCGGAGCTAGGGCTGAACACTTACTTACTGTGTTCTTAGGAAAAGGTCCCTCTCTTTCCTCGGGGGTTGGGTGGGTGGCAGAAGGTAAGCCTGAAGTTGTGCCAGTGCTCTTTTTTTTTTTTTTTAAGATTTTATTTATTTATTTGACAGACAGAGACCACAAGTAGGCAAGAGAGGCAGGCAGGGAGAGAGAGGAGGAAGCAGGCTCCCCGAGGAGCAGAGAGCCCGATGTGGGGCTCGATCCCAAGACCCTGGGATCACGACCTGAGCCGAAAGCAGAGGCTTTAACCCACTGAGCCACCCAGGCACCCCTGTGCCAGTGCTCTTTAATATTGGGAGGGAAATCTGGCTAAGAATGGCATTCCTGACAATGTCCTTAGAGCAGCTGGATCCAACTATACCTGAAACCAATAACCTCTAGACTTTTCAGTTTCCTGGCCCCCCAAAACTCTCTTTCCTGCTCAAACTGGCTAGCATTTGGTTTCTGTCACCAGACACCAAAAGAGCTAACTCTCCCTACATCCTCACTGTGATGAGGGCAGAGCCTGTATCATCACCCCCAAGTAGCCGATAAGGAAGGTGTGGCCCCAGGCTCCCTCACCCTGGAGCCCATCCTGCAGGCCACACACCCCCATACACACTCACCTCTGTAACCAGGAAAAGCCCTATCAGGTAGCACACGACTGCAATAGCCAGGATGAGGAGCTCTCGCCGCCCACTCTTCTGGAGCTGACTGGGGAACATGTCCACGGAGGCTGTCACCAGGCACTCCACACAGACAAACTGTGGGCAGGAGGGGAGTTGGCACTCACCCATGCTGATGCACAGGAGCACAGGAGGGGGTTCAAGGGCAGAAGTGGGGGTGCCGGTCCTGCCCTGGGACAACCAAGGGTCCCAGCATGGGGGCCGGAGCAGGAGATATGTTCTGTCCCCAAGGCAGGGGAGTGGGGCTGGGCTGCTTGAGCTGGATAGCCGGAAGGAGGCTGGAGGGCCATTTGGGAGGTGGGGTGTCCATGCATGGGGAAGGGTCAGGCCTAGGGGGAGAAGGTAGATGGTCCCCTCCCAGAATAGGTTGGTCTTGAGGCCCAGCGTCCTCCAACCAACTGCAAGGACAAGCCCTGGAAAGTGGAGGGAGATCTGGAATATATGGTCAGGGGGAAAAGAGATTGGGGAAAGGTAATGCCCAGAAGCACAGAAGCTGGCAAGTGGGTCACCAGGGCAGGGAGGGGTGCGGTGGGGTGGGCGGGGTGACAAACCTGGCTGTCCAGCCCTAGAAAGATGAGCATGATGAAGAAAAGGCAGGACCACAGCTGGGATAAGGGCATCATTGTCACAGCTTTGGGGAAGGCGATGAAGGCCAGACCAGGACCTGCCAGGCACACAGAGGTCAGGAGAGCTCCCTCCAGGCTCTCACTACCCGCAGGGAGGAGCCTTCTCCCAAGGCCTTGTGTGAGTGCACATGCAAGAGAGAGAGAGAGAGAGAGAGCGCGCGCGCGCGCGCGCGCGCGCGCGCGAGAGGGTGCGCATGCGCGCAAGCGCGAGTGCACAAGCGCGCACAAGGGGGGATGTGTGTGTGTGTGTGTGTGTGTGTGTGTGTGTGTGTGTGTGTGTGTGTGTTTCAAGAGTAGTTTCTTCCATTACTCTGTTCTTCTGCTTCTGAGGAGCTGGCTTGACTGTGGGTCTGCCCACGCCCCATCAGTCCCCGCTCCCTCGCCCACATGGTTAAGAAGGCCTCCTCTGCGCCAAGCAGGGCCCCCAGAGGCTAAAAATGTTCCCATCAGCCAGCTGCCGGGACCCCTGCCTGGAACCCTGGAGGATGGATCTGTGTCCTCCCCTCAGGGCCCAGGCAGCAAAGTGGCACTTACCGGACTCAGCCACTTCGGAGATGGGCACTCCCTGCTCTTGTGCCATGAAGCCCAGGATGGAGAAGACCACGAAGCCGGCCACGAAGCTGGTGGTGCTGTTGAGGAAGCAGAGGGCGATGCAGTCCCTGTGGGGCAGGGTGGGAAGGCGAGGAGCCAGGGGAAGAGAGGAAGAAATGCCACCGGGGAGGAGAGAGCCAAAGATCGTGGAGCCAGCGGAAAGATCAGAGCAGGGAGGAAAAGGAAGAGCAAAGATGCGCATGGGGAGGTATGGAAGAGAGAATGGGGGAGGAACCAAGATCAAGGATCATGGAAGGTGAGAGAGGAAGCAGGAGGGAGAAAAGGAGGGAAGAAAGAAATTCAGTCTGGGAACTGAAGCTGTGATTCCCTGGCCACACTCCAGGAAGGCCAGCCCCCCATCAACCTGGGGTCCCCGGCACCCCACCCCTACCCCTTCACTCACCTGTAACAATTATTGTGGTACTTGTTATAGCTGCCCAGGGCGGTCAGGCACCCCTGGCAGATGGCAAAGGAGAAGAAGATCTGGGTGCCTGCATCCATCCATACCTATGTGAGACCCCAAGAAAGTGGTAGGGGGTGGGGGGCGCCTGGCCTTGGCCCCTCAGACCCCGCTGGCCCCCTGGGTGTGCCCTCGGAGTTGCTCACTCGTCACCGTCCACTCACATGTCACTTCACAGGCAGGGCCATTTAAATGTGGCTCTGGGGGCACCCAGGGGGCCCCACACACTAGGATTTCTTGAGTGAAGGGGCTGGGCCCAGAGAAGGCAGGGCACAACTGAGAGCACCGGGCTCACTCCACAGCACTGAGTGCCTCAGGAAGCCAACACAAGGGGCCAAGAGCCACCTACTTCATAAGGAAAAAACCCAGGACTCCTTGGGGAAGGTTGTGGGGGAGTGCAAAGAATGGGCTCAGACAAAGCCTATAAGAGGAAATCGAAATGCGCAGTAAATCTGTGGGGAAGGGAAGGGGAGATTTAAATTAAAACAACAAAATGATACTGTTTTGATCTCTCAAATTAGATCAAAGTTTAAAGCAAATTATTATGGAATCTCTCATGGGCCCTGGAGGAAAAAAGGGTGTCCTCCAATACTGGTGGAGAAAGTCTCCATTTCTCTAAAGCCAGTACATTTCAAAAAACTTAAATGCACATGCTCTTGGACTTAGTGATTCCAGAGACTGTCAGGAAATAATCAGAGATGTGGTCCAAGATTTAAACACAAGGTGTCCATTGCAGCTGTATATGTGATCATTAAAAAAAAAA
This sequence comes from Mellivora capensis, assembly GCA_004024625.1. Lineage (NCBI taxonomy): Eukaryota > Metazoa > Chordata > Mammalia > Carnivora > Mustelidae > Mellivora > Mellivora capensis. Next base: position 9,802 of record PISX010011423.1, read on the forward strand.
AATGCCTGGACTCCTGGGTGGCTCCATGGGTTAGGCCTCTGCCTTCGGCTCAGGTCATGGTCTCAGAGTTCTGGGATCGAGCCAGGGATCCCTCTGCTCGGCAGGGAGCCTGCTTCCTCCTCTCTCTCTCTCTCTGCCTGCCTCTCTACCTATTTGTGATCTCTGTCTGTCAAATAATTAAATAAAATCTTTAAAAAAAAATGCCTGACCTAACTGTCCAAGAATAGGAGCAGATTGAGGACACCTGCCCCATGTGTAAGTGCTCAGAGGACACGGAGCCTGGTCCCTCATGCACACTGCCCGCTCCATTCTTAGAGCACTACCTAGACCCTTGATGGGTCCTCAGTACATTCTGGGTGAATGAGTGTCTGAATGGGTGATAGATGGAGGATACAGCATAGGCAAGTGTTTAAAATGACATTTACAAATGAATTTAATAACATGGAAAATGCTTACAATATAATTTAAATGAAAAAAGATATATTTCTACAAAATTATCTCAACTATGTTAAAACGCACACACACACACACACACACACACACACACACACAACTAGAAAAAGACTTGGAAGGAAATCTAAAATGCTCATAGAGAAACAGCTAAGTGGTGGGATTTCAAGAGATCTTTATCTAATTGTTCTCCAGTGGGGATACGTTGCCTTTGTTGTTTTTTTTTAAGATTTTATTTATTTATTTGACAGAGGGGGAGCACAAGCAGGGGGAGCAGCACAGGAAGAGGGAGAAGCAGGCTCCCCACTGAGCAGGGAGCCTGATGTGGGACTCAATCCCAGAACCCTGAGATCTTGACCTGAGCCAAAGGCAGAGGCTTAACCGACTGAGCTCCCGATATACTGCCTTTAAACCAAAAGAAAAGCAACCAGAGATTTTCAAAAGTACAGCTGTGGTTTGGGGCGGGAGACAGCAGGGAAAGGTCCCCAGCACAGCTCCTACCTGGGGGTCCTTGAGGCGAAGCAAATCGGGCTTCAAGTAATAAATGATGCCCTCAGAGGCTCCAGGAAGGGTGACGCCACGGATCAAAAGGATAATCAGCATCAGGTAGGGAAACGTGGCTGTGAAATAAACAACCTGCAGGGAAGCATCCCCAGGTCACTCCTGCTGGGGACACAGATGCCAGGAGGTGCCAGGGAACCCCCAGATGTCCTCCTGTCACCATTCCTCAGGCAGCAAGAGTGGCACCCAGCTCAGCGTCAGAAACCTCCTTAGAGATGCCGAGAGGAGTGAGCACCTGTAACTCGCCACAGCTTCCTTACAATTTCTAGCGGGTCTTGGGCTGTGAGGCAGGTGGAGTGTGAGATGCACACCAGCAGGGCAAGGACGGAAGAAGGGCAGGGAGAGGCACAAGCTCCCAGCCACAACATATCAAAGACTATTTTAAAATCCGGAATCTGGTCTCCCGGAATCCCTCATCCTGGCTGTTCTCCTTATGCCCCCTGGTGAGGGTAGGTCTCGGAGACAGAGGGGGAGCAGATCCTCACAGTGACCTGTGACAAAATTTACACTGTGCTTTTCCAGGCTTAAGGTTGGGGGAGCAGCAGTGGCCTGAGTTCTGGGATATGGAGACACTCCAAGGAGTCCACTCTGCCCCTGACCGAGCTCAGCTCCTCGTCGGAGGTGACGGCGCTATGTTATCATCGCCATCACTAGTTTTATTATTATTACAACAACCTCGGGGATAGGGGGGCTGCCCCCAGAACAGGCTAATCGGTGCAATCAGTACCCTGTCTATTCCTGGCTTTTTTTTTTTCTCCCCCCTCCCCACCCATTCCTGGCTTTTTTAAAAAGCATGAAGCATCAACCTCAGATTTCCTGGGTTAGAAATAATGGCTCTAATCTGAACTCTCTACACACACAATAAGCCACTGTTGTCCATTCTTGGCTTGAACCCCTTCGATGATTGGAAACTCACCACCTCAAAGACAGTTCTGTTTGCTAGTGCATACCACATACTACAAAAAGCAAGTCATAAAAGTGTACGAGGCTAATTGTGTCATGTACGCACATAATTAATACAGATGGACACAGATATACACATAAAGAAAACTAGAAGGCAATACAACAAAACATTAACAGGGACTTGTAGATCCAAATGGCCGCCATGCTGGCTGGTACAGTGATTAAGGGGACTTCTAGGTTTCTTATTTCGATCTGTACATTACTTATGTAAATGGACCTTTTATAATCATATTAAAAGAGAAAGTCTTTCCTTGTATTGAGCTAAACTCTTCCTACTATTTCCCCTGTTCTCACCTTGCCTCTCCCTTACACTACTCTTTCTTTCAGTTCTCCAGGGGGACTCTGTGAGTGTCCCCAGGGCTTCTGGGGGCCGGAGAGAGCTTACCAGGGGCCAGAACACCTCACCTTGCCCGTGGTCTTGACCCCCTTCCAGATGCAGAAGTAGCAGATGACCCAGGCGAGCAGGAGGCACAGGGCCAGCTCCCAGCGCAGGGCCCCCAGGTCATGGATGCCTGAGGTGATGCCCAAAACACGTCTCCTGAGGATGGAAAAAGAATCAATAACCAGGTGGCAGGCGAAAGGGACAACTTGGTTTGTCTTCAAGTCTCTTCATTCTTAACGCTGACCCCATAGATCTCATGTTCCAGGCTTCCCCTCCCCATCCCGCTGCACCCCCGACCCATGGCCATGCCATGTTCCCACCTGTGGTCTGTATGCCCCTGCTGTTAGAAGACCAAATCACGTAATCCCATAGGTATCTTTGTCTTTCTAACCATCCAGCTTTCTCTGTTGTACAGAGAGAGATAGAGAAAGAGAGAGAGAGTGAGGGTGGTAAGTAAGGCATGGATGAGCAGATGGAGAGTAGATACTTACACGGGCAGTTGAGATACAAGTGCATGGGTATCAAACAGGGGGGCTGACTGTGTTTTAGCGCCTGAAGAGTGCAGGAAGCACTGGAAATGTGTGCACGTAAGCGTTGGCGGGTGTGTGAGCTTTGGGTCACATGGGGACACACGAGTGTGCGAGTGCAGGCAGACACGTGTGAGTGTTGGTAAATACGTAAGGGTACAGGCGGATCTTTGCGGACATGAAGCTGGACACGTGTGGACATGAACAGATGGACGGGCATAGTCACAGGGGAGGGTGGAGGTTCGAGTACAGGGTCTGTCAATCTCTGCGGTACCAATACGCTCACCTCGGCCCGTTTCAAGCTACCCACATGACATCCCTGAACACGGAGCTGGGGAGTGATGGGCACCACCTGCTCTTGCGAGCCGGGGCAGACCACTGGCCATGAACCAGGGGACACGTGTTGGTAGGAATGAAGGTGTAGGTAGATCCTTGGGGCGGGGGGGATGGATTGGTGCAAGGCAACAAGACGACACGGGTAAATGTGTGGGTCTGGGCAGACACGGGTGGACTCAGGGTCATTGGGAGTGTGTCAATGGATGAGTCTGGGTAGATATGAGTGTGCCCCTAGGTCCCAGTGATGTGCAGGTGGGGGAGGTGGGTAAGCGCTGGAGAGTGTGCGCAGAAAGGCTTAAACTCTCCCTCCAAGTCCCAGGTCTCGGACATCCACATCTCCCACTTGGGGCCCCTGGCACATGGCATCCAAACCCAGCACCTACTCCCAGAATTCCATGACAGGCGAGGTAAAGTTCTCAGAGAGGGTGGCTGTGCGGGCTCCCGAGCGATTCAGGAAGTCCATGCAGTGCTCTGTTGAGGACAAGGGGGGCTGGGCGTCAGCTAGGGACCAGATGGGGAGAGATGCCCTGACACTCTGGTCCCCTCTGACCCTCTGACCTTACAGCCTGGCAGTCCCCATCATTCCCGATCCCAAGAGCTTCCTTCAGAGCCCCCATTTTCTAGGAGTTGACCACCCAGGCGGTTCATGGGACCGGCCCCCCTCCCCATGTACCTCATACAGCTCTCGTTCCAGGGAATCTGGCTGTTCCCTGGCCACCCTGCCAACCAACCTCTGATACAGACCTCAGATCCCTCCTCCGCCCCTGTGACTGGCCCACTGTCTCTCCACGCAACCAACACACAAAGGCACTGCGTCCTGTGCCTCCTCTTCCCCCCAGATGGCCTGGTGTTCCTATGGTGGGTTCCTTCTCACCCTTCAGCCCTCAGCCATCAATTTTCCTCCCGCTGTTGTCAGGTTTCTGCTGCTTCTTTCACCCGGTGCAATTTGTAATTATTTGATTAATTGGTCTGTTTCTCCCACGAGACCGTAGGCTCGCAGAGGGCTGGGGCCGCGTGGCTTTTGCTCGCCCTTGGGCGTCTAGTATATTCAAGCTGGAAGAGGCCCCAGCCCATGGCCGAAACGATGGATACCTGTGTTCCAGCTATTGGTACAGGTTGTCCAGGGCAGCTCAGAGGTAAAGGAGCTGAACAGGTAAAAGAGGGCCCAGGCGAGGATAACGATGTAGTAGATGTTCAGATAGGACTCGATGACCACAGATGCCAAACCAATGCCTGGGGGGGTGGGGGGAATGGGGGAACAACAAGGAGAATCCAAGAGATCAAGTTAGTCCAGCAGAGCCACACAGAAGCCTCCTGCAGTGGCTGGCCGGGGACTGGGTGCTACCCGAAGAGACTCACCCCATCTGTTTATTGGCCCGAGAAGCCACAGACAGCACATTTTTCTAAGAAACCCAGGCTACAAAACACCATGGTTTGCATTCTTCCAGTTTTGCAATACATGTTTGAATGTATATCTTCTTTTTTATTTTTTTTCTCATTATGCATAATTTACTTAACTTACATACCCCCCCCCCCTTTTTTAATGAGATAAACTCTGGAAGGCTTGCCATCCAAAAGCTCCCTGTGGTTCTCTGGGTGATAAGATTTCAGTTCACTTTTTTAAAGTTTTTTTTTTTCCCTTTTGTCCATCTGCATTCTCTAGTTTTTCTATGACAGTCACGCATGACTTGCAAAATGAAAAGGGGCAGGAAGAACAAAGGAGTTATCTTTTGCTCAAGGTAAGAGCAAAGACCAAAAGAAACCGGCAAAGAAAAAAAAAAAAAAAAAAAAGGAGAAGTGGTCACCGTGGAGAACCGGGAGCCTGAGTGGGTCTCAAAATGCCAGCTCACAGGGGAGCGAGGGACAAGAGTGTCCCCAGAGGCGCGACCTGTGCACCCAGGTCTGACACAGGGGAGCAGTCTGGAGGCTGGCCGTGGGGCACCCCTCCTGTGCTCAAACCTATCAGGCCTGGGAAGGAGCAAGGGCAGGCACAGCACGCCCCCCGCCCCTCCTTCCCGCCCCGCCTAATCCTGCAAACGTGCGATCTTTTCCACGGTCGTTTTAAAAGTAACACGTTGCCAGGGCGGCCGTTAGTCCCAAGGTGCGAAAACGGGCGGAGGAGTGGGTGCTGTGCCCTGCCAGGGCCTGCCTGTTTGTCCTGCGTCCCAGCCTCCCCCCCCCCACCCCGCCCTCGCGGGGGGGCCCCCCCCGCCCCAGCCCCCGAGGCAGGTCGGAAAATCAATGCCGACTGTCCACAAAACCTGCCCTTGGCCGGGCGAGCCCACCCTGATTGTCTGTTCCCGCGGGCCTGGCCCCCTCGACTGGAGGCCCCCCATGTTTTCCTGCCTTTGGGTCTCCGCACAGCATGCAGGCGTGGTGGGGGGGGCGCCCTAAAGCGACCGACTAGGGCCTCGGGAGGGGCGGGGGCAGGGCCTGCTGATGGCGCGGAGGGTCCCGGGGGAGCCCCGAGGCTGGACGGTTCTGAGCGCGCGCACCAGACACTCCTGAACAAGCGGCCGCTATGCGGCCGCTCGTCTCGGCCGCCTGAACGCGCTGTGCTCCCGCCGCCCAGTAAACACCAACCTGACCCAGGAGGAGGCGGCGCGCCAGGCCGGGGGGTGCCCTATCTCTGAAGGGAGCGATGATCTTGGGGGTGGGGGAGAAGGAAGCTAGTGCCTGTGTAAATTGAGGGGGAGGGAGGGTGAGCACAGGGTGTGTCCTCCCGTATGGGGAGGGTGATCTGTGGGGTGGGCGCTGTCAGGCAGATGGAGGGCAGGTAGTAAGGAGCCTTGGACCCTCCCACCAACATAGGTGCACACACCTTGAATGCACCTCTCCCTGAGACCCCAGGCCTCAGAGTCTGTCTCTTCTACTTGGAAAAGAGGGAAGGAGCAGCAATCCTTCCCTCCAACCCCACCCAATGATCGGTTTGCTCACCCTATCTGCAGTGACCCCCTTGGAGATACCTGCTGGAGATTCGTCCCTGGGTCCTAGGGATAGAGCCCAGCTGTGTGGGACATTAGGCGACCCCTGGGGTCCAGAGCAGAATGCCCAGAAACTACTCTGGCTGAAGCCGCAGCACTCCAGCAAGACCCAGCCCTCGTGAGTAGAAAGGTGTGCAGGCCAAGCTTTGCCCTGCCCCAGCCCCTTACTGCTGCTCCTCCAGAGGTCTCATGGGTGCCCCAGGAATCGGCTAGCCCCAGACTAGCCTAGTCCCTACAGCCAAAGCCCCAATCAGTGGTCAGGTTCCCAGCCTGCTCAGGAACCCATAATTTCCCCCCATGCCCACCTCTGCCCAGCCTACCAAGCTGGGCAGTAACCGCAGATAGCCTAGTCCCTGAGGCTCTCTCAGAGACTGATGTGAGGGAAAGAGTCCTCTCCTCATTTCACATAGGCCAGGAACCCCTCAGAGACAAAGTTTGGGTTTCCCAGTGGCCCCCAGGGGACTGGCCCAATCAACTAAAGTTGGAGTGGGGGAAGGACACCCCAAGCTGCTCACATTAGCCAGCAAATCCACAGAGAGAACAGGAGCTGTCCCTAACCGAATCCCTAACCTAACACAGGAAATAGCGTGAATTTTCAGCTCGGGGTGACCTGGGTTCAAATCCTCAGTGAACGATCTCATTTTCTCATCTACAAATAACTAAGTGAGTTATTACCAGAGGATCCGATGAGGAAATGCACGTAAAGTTCTTACTTGAGCCCCAACATGTAGCAGGGCTCAGTAGTTGTCAGCCATCGTCATCGTCATCGTCACTATGGTTGTGTGCCTCGGTGGCATATCTGTGGCCGCGCTGTATACACAGAACGGCTTTCCAGGAAGCTGAGGAAGATGAACCTTCACGATTCCTCACTCACAAGGACCCCTTCCAGGCTTTGTATCTAGTTTTGCACTGGTGATTTTGTATTGTCTTTCTTGAGGAGTGCCTTCCTCCCCAGGATCTATAAGCTTTGGGCCCCCCAAAGTCTGATGACTTCCTTGTGTCCCCCACAGTAGACGAATAAGAAGGTGGTGGCAGGGAAGGAAAGGGGAGGAGGGGCAGAGGTATGGACTCGCTTGGGGGCCCTGGTAGGAGGGCAAAGGGGAACACTCACCCTGGAGAAGGGGGCAGATCTTTCTCCAGGCTGTCACACTGCCTTGGCTGGTGTACTGGCCCAGTGCCACCTCCAGGAAGAACACCGGGATGCCACAGGTGAAGAAGAAGATGAAGTAGGGGATGAAGAAGGCTCCTGTGGAAGAAGGGGGGCAGGGGCTGAGTCCTCGACCCCTCTGGGAGACCAGCGTCCCACTACTCAGCATCTGTAACCTCCCTCCCCACCCTCCCAGGGGCCCGCGTCGGCTCCTCCTGTCTATGAACAGGGACGGGCAGACAGTTTCCAGTCTGAGCCCCACCCGGGATAGGAAAGACCTTTGAAGAAAAAGGAGTGAACATTTAGGTGGAAGTCCTAATAGATGCACAATTTATTTTCTCAGTGTGCTTCACAAACTTAGTCCATTTATTATTTTTGGAACCGAAACATATGTTCTGTATAATTTGTTATGCCTGTTAAATTATCAAGTGTGTTACATTTTAGGGAAAAACAAACAAAGACACCTCAGAAAAATTATGTTTCCTCTAATCATTTTCAGATGTGTTTTTCTCCCCCTCCACCAGGCCCGGATCTGACCTGGGCCGATTCTCGGGCACGGGGGTTTTGGCAGTCATGTGATTAGGTACTGACCCACGGGAGGCCAGGCCGAAAAAGCATCCCGCAAAGTAGTGAATTTGGAGACGACCCTAAGCCACCAATGCCCACTTCAGTCTCTAAGACATATATGTCACCTCAGAAGTGTCCCCGGGGGTGAACGGATTATTGTTTTCTGCACCAAAATAAACCCTTAGCACTTATGGAGCGCTTACTGTGTGTGAGACATTCTTCTAAATGCTCCACCAACATCCGAATCCTCACAGAACCACCTCCCACGGGGCAGGTACCATTGTTATCCCCATTTTACAGAGGAAGAAACTGAGGCACCAAGCCAGCTGGTCTGATCCTGAGTCTGTGCTCTTACCCAAGTCATCCACCTTCCTTTGTAGGAAAAATAGAAAGTACAAAGGGGGAAAAAGGAAAAAAACATTGTATAGCCTTCCAATATTCTTATAAAGACACACACACACACACACACACACACATTTCTCTTTTTTTGGCAAAAATGAGTACCTGCTATACATTCCTTGATAACCATTTAAAAACATATCATGAACCTATTCTACCAATACATGTAGATGGCGTCATTTCAATGGCCGTGTGGTGTTCCAACAGAAGCATCCGTCCTAGCTCATCTCATCCGTACCTCCACTGGCCTCTGGTTGTTTCACGGCAAACTCCACTGTGATCTGTGGTCCACATCCTTGTGCATTTAGCTAACTGGCTCCTTCGTATAAATTTCCAGTAGACGAATTGGTAAGTCAGAAGGAATGTACTTTTTTTTTTTTTTTGCTTTATTTGGTGGTAAAATACATATAACATAAATTTTACTTTTTAACCATTTTTAAGTATACAGTTCAGTGGCACTAAGTACATTCACATTGCTATCCAATCACCACCACCATCAGTTTCCAGAACCTTCTCAGCCAGCCCAATCTGAAACTCCGTAGCCATTAAACACGACCTCCCTATTCCCCGCCTCTCCCCGGGCCCCTGGTAACCACTGTTCTACACCTTCTCTATTGTTTTTCTAGACATCCCATATAAGAGGAATCATACAGTACTTATGTTTTTATGTTTTTGTCTGGCTTATTTCACTTAGCTTCATGTCCTCAAGGTGTCTCCATGCCTTTCCACGTTTTGAGGCTGAATAATATTCCCTCGTGTGTATATATCACATTTTGTTTATCCCTGTGTCCATTGATGGACGTTTGGGTTGCTTCTACCCTTGGGGCTTGAACACTTTTTAAAAGTCTTTGACGTGCATTTCCAAATGGCCCTCCCAGCGTCTCCTACCCATCTGCACCGCCAGCAGCAGTATGAGAGTGAAGGAGAAGGATCTGTGAGTCTTCTGGGCCCTCTAGAGCCACAGTAGCCAGTAATTCTTCAAGTCCTGAAGTCCTTTGTAACCCCAGCTTTGCCTGGAGCAACACCCCTGACTCCAGGTTACGCGGCTTAGTGGGTTACAGGGGTGAGGCTGAGGGGCAGTGTGCGGGGCTCTCCCGGAGGACGCTTTACCGGAAGTCTGTGGCGGCATGTGACTCATGGGCCCCTTCCTGCTGTCTGTGTGGAGGTCCTTCCCTCTCCAGAACGAGACGGCCTCAGCCCTACCCTTGGCTACATAGACTTCTGCCCCACTGAAACTGGGGAGAGCTCAGGGGGTCCTCAGAGCTGAGTCAGCTCAGGCCTGGGCCACGGCAGGCTGTGGGAAGAAGTTGGTCCTGGAGCGCCTACAGGCATCCATTCTTGGCGTTCTCCCTGGGTTTTCAACACACTCTCACTGCAAACATACTCCTCTCCAATGAACATCTGAGAATCCTCACTCGGGGAGACTGACCTGGCCCACAGTTCTCTTGGCATCTGCCCAGGCTCTGGGCCCGAGCAGCCGGGTGAGGCCCCCCAGGGATCTGTGAGGACGGGGTGACTCGGGACGAGTTTAGATTCTCCCTCCCTTTGCTCTAAGGTATGCCTTATTATCTCTGCCAAGCACTCACTCCTGAACCACTAACAGTTTGGAAACTCAGAAGTCATAAAATTCTCTTTTGGGGTGAACTCTTTTTTGACGATGATCTAGTTGGGTGACACCCTGTTTTTTTTGTAACCAAAGACATGATTACACCAATAACACGATTTTTTTCATCCCTCTTGAAAGATTTTTCTCTATAGAACCGTTGGTTAACTAATTATCAATTCATTATGAACTGATTAATAGATCAGCAAAAACTATATTTAACAGCTTTAAAAAAAAATTTTTTTTAAGCCAGTCAGACTGCCCCCTGCGGTTCCTTGACTTGGCTTGACTTATCTATGTTCTCCTACAAACAGACCCGGAGAGCTTGTCTGGAGGTTCTAGAAGGGGAACGTTGCTTCTCCTATGCCCTTGACAGAAGAACGGCCCTCTTCTCTCGGGGAAGGTTGTCCTCTTCAGACCGAGCAGGCAGCTTTGGGGAGGGACGCATGTGGAGTGGTGAGAGACAAGGGGACACCCACCTGGCCGGCCAGGTCAGCCGAATCAACCCTGGCGACCAATGAGGTGAAAGATGTCGCAGCCAGACATTGAGGGTGCTCACATCCTAACTGCTAACTAAGGGTTTATGGTCAGCTCGAGAGAAACCCTGTTGTCACAGTGAGTTCATAAAATTCTAGCCTAAAGCAAAAAGTTGACCTTTGAGTTGGTCGGCGAAGTCGTGTTCCCACGTAGATCCATCATTACATTGTCTGAAATAAGGAAAACTACATGCCTACTTTCCTGGAGCCCCAAAGACCAGTGACCTCAGATTGGGACCCCTGACCTTGCTCAACCCCTCACATGTGGAAAAATAAGGGAGACAGGAGAGAGGGGTGGCAGGGTGTCCTCCCCAGGCACTTAGGTTGGGACAGAGCTGACACGAGAACACAGACTCCGCCCAGCAGCTGCATTCTGGCATTGCCTCTTCACGGACCACCCAGGCTCAGCCCAGTGTCCCTGCTCACTGACCTAGGCGCTTATCTCCCCACGCCAACCCATGGCCAGGACCGAGGTCACAGCCAAGGGCAGCCACCAGGCGGAACAACTGTGGGTACCTAAACCCGAAAACCTGTCCCCTGGGCCCTCCTTCTCCCTCCTTTTCAGATGGCAGGGTGAGTGATGGGCAAGCAGGTGAGCCAGGCATCCAGGGCGCACAGCTCCCAACCATTTCTACGATCTTGGGCAAGTCAGAAAACATCCCACGGAGCCTCTGTGTACTCTGTGAAATGAGGGCTCAGCCTCAATCATCTTTAGCTAGAACACGAATGCCTTGCATGTCCGTGAAATTGGCCTGGGACAATCCCTACCACTTCTCCCCGCCTCCTCTAATCTCTGGCCAGCATTCACCCCCACTCCACAGCCTCGCCCCATAGCCCTCACCTGCCAAGAAACCCCATTCCTATTTCTTTGGAGCCATTAGTTCAAGAACTTGGTAATAATAACTAAAAGGTTTGAAATACAGAAAAAGGTACCTGGTAGATGCTCAGAAAATACCTGTCAAAGTAAATATGAGGGGCTTAGTTGGGTAAGCATCTGACTCTTGACTTCCGCTCAAGTCATGATCCCCTGGTCGTGGGACTGAGCCCCGTGTCAGGCTCTGCGCTCATCAGGGAATCTGCTTGAGATTCTCTCTCCCTCTCAGCCACTGCCTCCCTCTCCAAAATAAATAATCTTTTTTAAAAAATTAAATATGAATAGTGTTTAGAAGGACTTTCTAAACAATGATTATCTTTAAGTAGGAATGTTTCTTCTTTTTACCTTTCGGGAAAGTTTCAGGTTTCCCAATAAATGTGTACAATTTCCACAAGAAAGAATAAAGGTATTTTCAAAAAGCAATGATGAATCTGTCCAGTCACAAATAAATTCATACAAATGGATACTTCCATTTGTATGAAAATGCCAAATAGGTAAACTCATGGTCACAGAAAGTAGATCAGCGGTTGCCAAGGGCTGGCAGCGAGAGGGAATAGAGTGACTGCTAATGCCTTCGGGCCTTCCTTCTGGAATGAAGAAAATGTTCTAAAATCAATTGTGGTGATGGTTGCATAATTCTATGAATATGCAAAATACTTTTAATTGTACCTGTAAAAAGATTAAGCTGGCCCCTTCCCACCATACCCCTGCTCATTTTTACTATCAGTGCTGAAAAATAATAAAATTATGTTTCTTTAATTAAAAAAAATCAGAGAGAAGGTCATATTTCTGTGCTCAAATTCTTCAACAGTCCTATCTCTCTCAGAGCAGAGCCTACAGGATGTGAGCCCCGTTACCTCTCTGATCTCTTCTCCTACTCTTCTCCCCGTCGGGCACTGCCCTCCTCCTGCAAACAGGCCAGGTGCACTCTCACCGCAGGACCTTTGCCTTTGCTTTCCCCTCCTTTTGGAATGGTCTTCACCTGATCTCCATCCCCAAGACTCACTCCTTTACCTCCTTCAAGTCACATCCTCAACGCAAGCTTTCCTGGGCACCTTACTTCACCTTTCAAACCCTTCCCCCCACGTCCCCCGCCGCCAGCGACCCAGCATTCTCCAACCCTCATCCCTGCTTGGCTTCTCACCATTCCACTCCTCGCCATTCAACACATCATGCATTTTACTTCTTTGGCTGTAGTCTGCACACTGATCTAGAATATAACACACAGAATGTGTTCTGGACTGGATCTAGAACAGCACCTGGCACAGGACAGGACCACAATAATACTGGCTAAATGAATGGCTCCTATGAGCAACCGACATTGTACACCATCATGAAGGACTATTATTATCCTATCTTGTTACATACTCAGATTCCTCGGTCCTGCCATGACCTCCATTACCCTTCACCGTGGCTCTGGGAGGCAGCATCCCTCCTTCACGGCGTAGGACCCCCGAGCGTAGCCAGAGCTCAGACCCGGGCCCTCCGACTCATCTAGCCTCCTTCCATTTTATCACACCGCCAGGCAGGAGGCACCCAGGTAGGCCCTGCCTGGCGGTCAAGGCACAGCTCTCCCCACCACGCCTACCTCAAAATGAACTCACCACCTCCATTTTTGTAGCAGAGATAGGGAAACCTCCAGACATTCCCCAGCCCAATGATCTCCCCGGCCACTGACAGCACAAACTCCATCTTGTTGGTCCATTGGCCCCGATCCTTCACCTGGTCCTTGCCTTCCCCGTTCAACGTCTCTCCCTCCTCAGGGAGCCAGGAGACCACAGGAGGCCCGTCCTCGGGGACTGTCACTTTTCTCTCCATGGTGACGCGATGGACCGGGAGGCCGCAGAGCAGGACGGTGAGACAGGTACTGCCAGGAGGGGGGGAGAAGGGGTGAGCTGTACCAACCCGATGCGTGCCCTCCACCCCTGCTTTCTCCCTCCTAGGCTTTCATCATTGTCGGAATACGACGGTAACATTTCCCTTTGTTGGAATATGGTTAAATATCGTCGGGGTGTTGCTTTCCTTCCCAAACTCTCAATGACATTTACACCGAAAGTTACACTTGGCTCTTGTGACTTGGAGAACAAATAAGGAGCCGATCTTAGTTTGCCCATTTTGCAGAGGGGGAAATCCAGGCCTTGACAGATGAAGGGACTTGTCTATGACCGCATAGGAGTAGACTGGGAGGAAAAGGCTTGAGGTCTCTTACTCCGAGTCCCCTTCTGATATTAACAGCCGGCCACCATCCCCGCTTGCCCGTCTGCCCAGCTGTCCAGTGAGTGGCACCTGCCCAGCCTCCAGCCTCCAGGCCAGGAGGGATCAAAGCCTGCCAGGGGCGACAGGAGGTCAAAGGGCAGGTATGGCCCAGCTGACTGCATGGTCTTCCCCTAGCTGGTTGTGTGCTCATCCCTATGCCAGGAAATCGATCAGCTCAGGGTAAACATGGGAGCCAGCTAGCTCTGGGCGTCTGATTGGGAGGGAAGGAGAAGGTGGGGTCTTTAAACAAGGCCAGAGGAGACCTGGGATTGGTGCCAGGGCCAAGCACAGGCCTTCGAGGGAAACCTAGTTCTTCTCTCCCCGTTGTACCTCTGTCCTGAGAACAAGCAAAGGGTTCTGGCGGTTGATCCCAGAGCAATTCTCACTGGGATGAGTGGTCTCCTCAAGGGAGACCAACACGTGGCTAAGCATGACAGTAGGTTACTGCCCTTCCCGAGTCCCTGCTCTCCTAAAGAGCCCAGAGCTCCCTGGACTGCCAGAAAAATGACGTGGCCTCACTCAGTTTTACTCTGCCCCTATCGCTGTCCATTTGTCAACCTCCAGGAGACAAATTGTGGCACCGTGGTATTGTACCTGGAGTCCTTGTTTGCCTTCTCCCCTCCCCCCCACACAGCCACCCTGAGGCCACCTCTGCCTTGGCTCCCAGGGAGCTGCCGGGAGGAGGGGTCCGGGCTCCAGAGGGAAGTACCCACCCAGGGCCCCTCACCTCCGGGGGGCGCTGGGGGAATCAAAGTGACCCGAAGCTACCAAGTGCTCCCCCAAGGCTCTAGGGAAACACAAGGGATTCTTTTTACTAAAAGAAGCGTCTGTGTTTATTTGTTGGTCCTTTTAACCCAGGCAACAGCCCAAGCCCAAGTCAGTTAGAAGGGCGTGGCAAGAGCCATTTGAGGTTATGGAAATTTTTGAAGGTGATTTGGAGGGTATGGGTTATCCCAGGAACGGGAAAGCCTGTCGGGGTTAGATTCTGGTATTGGGACCCACTCACAGGTTTCCACGGCAAGTTCAGCCCAGGAAGAAAGATGAAGAGAGAAGCACCTACTGGAAATCAGAGATCTCCAGCCTCCCATGTAAGGGAGGAGGAGGGAAGGGAGGGAGGGAAGAAGGCTTCGAGGTTCAGAGGAGACCATCGGACCCTGGGGGCTGGGGGAGACTTTGAGAACCAGAGTGTCAGGTTGGAAGAACGAGGCAGTTTGGCCCCGGGGAAAAGAGTTGGTGCTACCTGAACCAATGGTAGATGGTAGACGTTGCTTCAGAATTGGGGCTTAGGCGCCCTGAGGAGTGGCCCGGAATCGTTATCAGACAGATGAATGGATGAATGAATGAATTCAAAAACATTAACGGAAAAAAGCACCAGACAGGAAACCCAAGGTCTAGTCCATTCCTAGCCAATAATAACATTAATAAAAGTTTAACATTTGACTAATCCTTGTGCCCCAAACCTACACTCCTTCATATACATTATTAAATTTCATACTCATTAAAATCTTTGAGTAGAATTACTACGAATTCCATTTTATCAATGAGGAAATGAAGCTCAGAGAGATGAAGGGACAGGACTCAATGCCCTGCAGGTGTTCAGTAAAACGACTTTTGAATGAATTGAAGGAACTTACCAATACAATAAGTGATGGAGCCGAGTCTCTAACTTGCTGTGTGAGCTTAAGCAACTCACACGTCCTCTCTGGGCTCTAAGTCTCCCTGGAAGAGAGAATGAGCCATTCAACGGGGTGCTGGGAGGGTAGGGGATAAAAATAAGCCTTTTCTTGCCAAGCCATAGTGTACCTATGGGTGTAGCTCAGGGTGAGCCCAAGCACAAAGGTCTCCAAGGGGGTGGTCAGGGGACAAGCCTTCCTGTTCTCGGACCAGAAGCACCACGTGAGGGTCAAGCTGTCTGCAACAGTGGAAGGAGGGGAGACCTGGTGGGGACAAGGAGTGAGAGAAGGGAAGACCAGAAGCAAGTGCAGAGTGGGGAAGCAGATCTCAGAGCCCAGTTTGGGCGCAGGGTTTGGGTTGTGACGGGATGGGGGAGACCAGAAGAGAACACACATTGATGAGCTGATAGTGAGGGAACTTTTTTTTTTTAAGGTTACTGGAAAGATCATAATTTATGGGTTAGAGTGAAAAACCGGAATGGCAGAATGAAAGCATGAGCATGTGGAAAGGGAAGCTGGCCCCGAGCCATGGCAAGTCAAGGGGAAACAGTGCAGCAAGTGGGATTCAAGTTAGACTCAGGGAAGAAATGTCAAGGCAGAGGTCAGACATAAACACAAGATCAGAGCTCTCGTGGGGGTTACTTTTAAAAGCCAAAAGGACGGCCTCCCCCCTACCCTTCTCATCCCATCCTCACTGTGCCCTTCTACCCCTAGCCCACTTGCGAGGAATAAACAAGTGTTATCCACAGTCAAGGTGACTTCCAGAGATCTCCCCTTCCCAAGATCTCCCCCGTCCCAGCCCTGCCACCTCTCCAGCCCCTAGAACCCGCTTCCCACCTCTGCTAAGCTGGAGCAGGGTGCAAGGGAACCTGCATTGGAGCTCACCACATGTCAGTGCCCTCCAGAAGCAAAGACACCTACACTCACACTGGGCTCAGTGCTGCCCATGGAGGAAATCTTCAGGAGGCTAGCAAGTCCAAAATTAACCGTTTTCAGGAGCTGGGCATGGGTCAAGGTCTAGGAGAAGGAGGTCCAGTCAGGGTCTAGCAGAGGACCAGACAGGTGGAGAAATGCTGCTCACCACCATGCTGCGGGGATCCCAGCTTGGCCCCATCAGCCTCCCAGTCCGGCACAGGAACAGCCCAGCCCCAGACCTGCCATGGGGTGGCGGCACAGGATGCCCCAGCCCCTGCTTCAGCCCACACCCACATACCAGTTCCCATTTCCGTACACACACTGGTGCCATTCCCGTCACGTCCCTTTGCACACACATACCTGTGTGCATGGCACCAAAACCTGACTCCGGCTAGTCCTTCACACCCTGTGGGCTGCCTGGTTCAGCTTGTGGCCGCCTGCCCCTCCCCAGGGCTCCCTTGTTGCCCTCCTCTGTCACAAGCGTGCCCACACCTGATAGCTTCAGCTGGGGCAGCTTCCTCCTTCTGGGAGACACTTGGCGCCCTGCTTGCCCTGCTCGACCCGTGGCGGAGGGCGGGAACCCCTCATCCACAAGGCTAATTGCAGGTCACGGGTCTTCGGGATTGCCCAAGGTTTGTCCCGTCTGCTCTTCCTTCCCATCTCGCTGGGCACTGTCTGCTTTCCCTCCCTCTCTGAGTCAGGTGATCACCCCTCTTTCCCCCACTCCCTGGGGCCAGCCCCCCACCTCTGGACTTCCCCAGGCTCATCCCTGAGCAACGTAGAAGCTGCGGGTGGCTTGGGAGAGCTGGGGTGATGCCTCTGGTCCTAAGATTCCCCAACATCATACTTGCCTTCTGCCCCTGTCTCTTATACAACAGACACACACAATCCTATAAAATCTTGCCTCCCAAGATTCACCCCTCCAGCTCCTCTGAGGCACCTCTAAGGGAATGCGAAGACACAGCCTGTCCTCCACTTCCTGCTCACCTCGGTCCTGATCTCGGCTCCCGTGGTCAGCTCAGCTCCATGCCTCCGGTCCCCGGCACATTCCCGGGGAAGCCGCTTACAAGAATGCCCACACAGCCGGGACCTGAGAGGGGAACCAGCTTCCACCTTTGCTCCTTCTCCTGTTCCTCCCAGCTCAGAATCCCATCTGAGTTGTCGCCCGGGACTCCCAGACAGAAAGCGGCTGTGTGTGTGCGTGTATGTGTGTGTGTGTGTGTGTGTGTGTGTGTGCTCACACACGCCAGTGTATTGGGAAGTGAAGGGACAGAGAAACACCACAAGCAACAGGAGGGACTGAAGCCAAAAGTTTGTGCACCAGGATTACAACATCCAACCTCAGGAAGCCAAGTCCTCTGTCCCCAGTCTCCCACCCCCAGCTCCCTCCCTCTGTGGGCGCCCCCCCAGCCGTCCCAGTGGACGCTGTCCCAAGACGACCCCTCCAGACAGCTCAGACTCCCATCTGACCACACCTCCCTCCTTCTGTCCCTCCTCACCTTGCCCCTCCAGTGCCAGCTCCTTCTGAGGGAGGAGATGAGGGTGTGTGAGGCAGGGTGCAGGCTTCTCTCACCAGAGTGGTAGGATGGGAGTCACCAACCCCCAGGCTGGAAACTGAGAACCTCAGGAGGGGAGTTGGCCTCACTGACGAGGGCTCAGTAGGAGGGTGAATCACGCACTGGAGTTTTCCACCAAGTACCTGCCCTCTGTGGTTTCAAGGCAAGGCTCTGGACCTTCACAACCACTACCCTTTGCCTTGGGATTTTCCTAGAGAAACTGCCCAGAGCATACCTCAAGAAGCCTAATCTAGAAAGGACACAGGTCTACAGTCAGACAAGACCTAAGTTTGAACCCCTCCTCTGTTCTACTGGTCGGGTCAACTAGGCAAGGGTCTAACCCCCAGTTTTCCCATCTGTAAAAGGGACAAAACAAGACCAACTTAACTTTTCACAATTAAAGACAGTATGGTAAATTGCTTAGGAGATTGTGGGGGGGTTCGGCGACGGGGGGTGGGGGGTCAGTGGTATCTGTTGTGTGTCCTCTGGAAGCGGGAGCAGGGTCGGTGTGGCGTCTGGTCCCCGGCAGCAACAATAAAGCTCTGGTGACCTCTCAGCACTAAGGCCCCTAACTGGGATTTATCCGATCACCTGGCCCGCCATCAGTGATGATCCAGTATTTGTTGAATGAATGTGTGTGCCCCCTGCTCTGTGACCAGTGAGATTATGCAGAGCAGGGTCCTCATCTCTGGTCCTGCACACGCCCCTCATGGTGGGGGTGCAGGACTGTCCCATGGTCATTCATTCCGAACGGCCCCCCAGGGCCTCTTTCAAGACACTGATGGTGATTTTTAAGCCCCAAGTGGTGTGGAGTTAGGGGAAGTTGTGGGGAGAAAGGGAAATTTCCCTCTGCATGAGCTTCCCCTTTGTATTTTCGACCTTCCCAGCAGGGCTGGGGTGTGAAGTGAGAATCTCAGTCTGTACTTTTCCATCAAGCAGACCCACTGGGTGCCTCGGAGGCCCCTCGCAGCATCTCCTGTGGGGTTCCCCAGCGCAAGGAAGCCGGAGCAAGTCTCAGTTCTCAGACTCCTTGTCTCTGTGAAACCAGAAGGCAGACGGAGGGTCAGCCCTGGCAGAGCTGCCCATGGCCTCCAGCAGAATTCACACCGCGGTTACCCCTGTGCTCAGCTGGGATGATGTGACCTGCGCTGCCGCATCTGTCCCTGCGTGTTGGGTCCACCACATGTCAGCCCTAGAGCCTAGTGCAGTGGGGACACCGAAGTCCACGAGATACCGGACAGCAGCGGCCGCTTTTCTGGAACAGAACAGCCAGCCTCTCCATGAAGGGGAGCGAGAGGAAAGAGAATCACACTAGGCAGAGGGGAAATTTCCTGGCTCATTCATTCATTCATTGATTCAAAAATGGCATTTCATGCCTACAATGTGTCGGGCTTTCCACAAGGACCTGGGGTTACACAGGGACAAGCAGTCTTATCTCCTCTCCTTTGCCCTGGAGGATAATAGCTGCCTTGTTGGCCCCAGACTCCTTTTAACTTTGAGCCCCCCCTTCTTCAAATCCCCTCACCCTGGCCCCTGCAGCTTCCAAACTCTTGGAGGCCAGAGACCCCCGTCTTTGCAAAAGGTAGGAAATCACGGGACGCCTGGGTGGCTCAGTTGGTTGGACGACTGCCTTCGGCTCAGGTCATGATCCCGGAGACCCGGGATCGAGTCCCACATCAGGCTCCCAGCTCCACGGGGAGTCTGCTTCTCCCTCTGACCTTCTCCTCGCTCATGCTCTCTCACTGCCTCTCTCTCAAATAAATAAATAAAATCTTTAAAAAAAAAAAAGGTAGGAAATCCCTACATTATCTGGAAAGTCTCCCTAAGATGGTTTCCAAACTGGGATGTGTCTGGAGACAAGAAAGAATATGGCTAAGTGACTCAGTTATCTTGCCACTGAACCCCCAAAAATGTTCTCCTCCCCACCTTCATCTGAGCCCATGCTTTTGAGAGCCTGGCATGAAACCTGCTTCCTGAGCATCCAACTCTTTCTTGTCTCACTGCAGTGTCATTTTTTCCCAGACCAGAAATGTCTAAAGGATAGGGACTTGTTTCCTAATTCTTTGTTTCTGCCTTCAGCATTTAATACAGTGCGGTTCAGAGTAGGCACTGGATGTTTACTGGATGGATGGATGGAAGGAAGGAAGGAAGGATGGATGCAACTTGAGGGGAAAAAATTGACCCAGTTTTCAATTTTCTGGAAAGGCGCTGCCCTCCCAGATTCAGGGGATAGATTAGGGCTTGGGGGACTCAGCTCCTGCATTTCTTGGACAATACTGCTTGTGTTGGGCAGGACCCTGGGACTCTAGGATGCAGAGTTATTCTGGACCTACTTCTCCCTTGTCTACCACCCCCCAAATGCCTAGTTCAGGAAACGGGTAGCCTTTTTTCTGGGCCCAATGCCACTTGATGCCAGGGGCTGAGGAGGTCAGCAGACTGCCAAGACGCCTCTGAACTCTTCCTGGGCTTTTGTGTTTCATGGATGGCCCAATGTTGTGGGGCTAGAGCATGGGGGGAAGAGGTGGATTTTCTCAAATGTGTCCCCATGGCAGCTCTCCCTACACTCTCCACTGGCCTCCAACAACACACTGATCTAGGTCTTATTATTTCCATTTTATAGAGGAGAAAATGAAGGTTCAGAAAGGTGAACTGACCCAAAGTCACATGGCAAATAGATAAGAGGGCTCGGACCCAAGCCAGGACGGCAAGCCTCTATAAAGGAGTGCACTGGGCTGACCGTGAAGCGTCTGAGTTGGTGCACATTTACCTGAGGGTGAGGAAGGAGGCATGTGCAAGGTCTGCGGTATGTGACCCAAGGCTCCAAGGCGGCCCGGTGGGCTCAGCGCCTTGTCGGTTCCTCCCTGTCTGCAAGGCCTCTGCTTGCAGCTCGGGGGAGCTCTGTCACTTCACTCCATTCTATAATCACTTGCCCAGGCACCCCTGCACCTGCCTTTTGATTTTTTATTGTTGTTGTTGTTGTTGTTGTTTTAAGAGTAATTTATTTATTTCAGAGAAAGAGCGCGTATGTGCAAGGAGGTGGGGGTAGAGGCAGAGGGAGAGAAAGCCTCAAGCAGATTCCATGCTGAGCGCTAAGCCAGATGACCATGACTCAGGGCTCAAACCCACTATCCCAAGATCATGACCTGATCCGAGACCAAGAGTGGTACACTTAACTGACGGAGCTACCCACGCTCTCCTGTGCCTACCTTTCTTCTCTAACAGGTGGGGCTGCTAAGTCAGAGAGGTCCCCTTTCTTTTGTGTCTTCCTCCTCGAAGAACCGCAGGATCCAGTTTCTGCCCTTCCAGGCAGAGAAAGCAAATGGGACAGATAGCAATCCCTCCCCCACCATCTCTGTTAAAGCCAATTCCAGGTATTCCTGCTCCCGTTCCCAACCCTGACCCTGACAAGTGGCTCTTCTCTCGCACCTTTGCCTGTCACCCCTCCCCCCCAGGTTATTAGAGCAGATCACCCTCATTCATCCCCTCCAACTGGTTTAATGACCTCACACCTCTTGGCACTGAATGACTGAAAGGGCTCTCACACCCATGACCACATTTGAGCCCTACAACAGGACTGCATTTAGGTGGGGGCATGGTATTCCCTCCATCAGAAACGTGAAGACTTCAGTTGCATGGGACTGCCACAAAGACAAGTTAGAAGCAGGTCAGGACTGGACCCTGCATCTCCTGAGGCTCGGGCCAATGGATTCTTTTCAGCCTGTATTAATGAATCTCCCATGTAGGATTCGAATAGCCATCACCGGACTGCAGGCAGGCATCCCCTCCCTGTCCTTGCAGCTGCTTGCAATGTGGTCAGATGGCTGGCTGGAGAGCCAGCACACCCTCAGAATGGCCTTCCCAACCCCTGCCCATACCTAAATCAGCAGCCTCCTTCCCAGACCCCATCCCTCCTTCTCATGGCATTTTGCTTTTCCTCCATAGCATCGGCCACAATTTGTTATTGCAGAAATGGTATCTATTTTGTACCATCATGAAGATAGCACGGCGTCACATAGTGGTGTTCTGGAAACATTGTCAGATGGATGGAGATGCCAGGTTTCCCTCGCACATTTTCTCCTCCCACCTTACCACCGTGATTGAGCCTGGCGCACCCGGGGGATGCCCAGCCAGGCACCGTGCAGGAAGGAGCAGCCGACACCAACACACAGGAGGGTCGTGACCGCTGACTTTGCTAATATCTCCAAACAGCAACAAACAAACAAACAAAAAGCTGAGGACTGGCAACAGTTTCAGCGCACTTTCCCACTAACTGACCTGTAAAACAAACTACGGAAATCACCCAGGGACTACTGTGCGCCCTTAGTCCGCAGCTCTGAGATTCTCAGACGCTCCCCCAGACACCAGCAGAAGAAGAACCATCTGAGCAGAGGTGGGTCAGGCAGACACCGAAGCCTCCACACATTCAGGGAGAAAGCACCGTGTTCAGGTACGCGCGCGCACACACACACACACACACACCCCAAGAAGTAAGTGTGCCCCAGCTCCACACATAAAGGCTGCAGACACACCTGTGTGATCATCTGGGGCCCAGGCCACGCCCACTTCCCCCCCACCCCCGACCCTCCCGAGGTAGGTCAGGCTCTGCCTGCAACCTGGATCCTCTCTTCAGCCTGACCCTAAGAGCTCCTCTGCAGCGCTGGCCCAGACCTCAAGCCTTGGTCGTGGCAGTGCCGCCCCCTTGTGGCCACGTCCAGCGGTGCCGCATCCGGCATCCGCCCTGAGCAGAAGAGCGAGGTGGTCCCGAGGAAGTAGGGTCCCTCTGCTGGCTGAGCTGGGGTAGGACCCGTTCTGCCAGGGCTGGTCGCACCTGCCGCCTCAGGTCTGCAATCACTGCTGTTCCCCGCGTGCCCGGGTCTCAGGACTTGGGCGGGCGTGCGTGTGCATGTGCACACACCGTTTTGGCAGGTGGGGTCAGGGAGGGAGGGGGCAAGGAGAATGTGGGGGGAAAGAAGCCCAAGCATCACGCTTTCCTCTTCCTTCCTCCAGCTAGGGCTCAGGTCCCCCGCATGCCCCCCTCCATTGCCCTGCTTAGTCCATGGAGTGAAGGAGAAGGGAAGGGGCTCCGGGGAGGTGAGAGCATGGATGGAGTGTGACGGACCTCTCTGGTGTGAGTGTCTGAAGATGGGGGGTCTTAGCTGTGTCCCACTGTCCTTCCCCTCTGCTCCTGGGCCACAAGAACTCAGGGAGGGAAGGAGAGGCAGGGCCGAGAGGGGGCAGAGGGGGGTCCTCTAAAGCCACAACTTAAAGTGAGATGGTGCTCAAGGCAGCCAAGGCAGGAACCAGGTGAAACAGCCGGCAGTCGGTGGGAAGAACATGGATTTAATGGAACGAAAGGTAAGAGGGACAGGGCTCCCGCTCCACCCACCAGCCCTTACCGGGCCTCCCAAGGCCTATCTCAAAGGGGGGGCGCTCTTGATACCAGCATCTCACACCTGTTTGGCCAGCCCTCGGGCAGGAAAGTTCTGGAGGGAGGCGCCCAGCCCCAAGCAGATTCCAAACCATCCCCTCGTGTCTCATCTACCGCAGGTGGAGACAGAGATGCCCAGCGGAGTGGCTTCTGCAGCTGGCCCCCAAGCCAGGCCCGTGGGCATGATCCCGGGCCCCAAGGCCCTAGCAGTGAGACTCTAGCTCTGTGAGTATGAGAAGCGACGTCCTGGGTGTGGCAGGGGCCGAGGGTTCTGCTCGCTTCCATCCAGGCAGGTCCTCAGCTGGGCACATGAGCTGGCGAATTCTCTGCAAGGCAAGTGGAGGTGGCTCTCGTGAGCTGGTGTCAGGGGCATGGCTGCCCGCCGCCTCCTTCAGCTCGCCAGTGTCCGCCCGCCGCCCCCCCCCGCCAAACACACACATATGTGCCCTCCAGGTGGCCGGGTGCCAACCCCCACGTCACAGCCTGTGGCTTGGAGGCATCAGTCTCTTTCTGAGAGTTGTAAGAACTCACTTTGTCCCTCCCCAGCAGCCTCTCCAGGTGTGGTGTCACCCCTGTATCCCAACTCCTACCCTGGTGGATATCAGTCTATCCTCATGGGGCCCCTATGTCATTGTCTCGTGTTCCTGTCCCTCCCCACAAGCCCCCTACCTCTCTGAAGGAGCCCTTGAGGGTCCCGAGTTTATAGAAGCTCCAGGCGGGAATGCAGACCATGGAGGACAGAGCCAGGAACCAGCCCAGGGCATCGCCCCACCACGGGTACGTGTACTTTTTGTTGTAGGTCAGTGGAGTGTACTTGATCAGAGAGAAGAGGAAGGTGGCCTGAGGAGGAGAGGAGAAGAGAAAGGGGCTGGGAGAGCAGGAGCCTTGTGCCCTCCACGCTCCCTGGAAGAGCTGGCAGAGATCCGTCACTCTGCAAGCCTGGACTGGCCTCCAGGCTCATCTGGGTCAATCAAACCCCATCCACATTCTACCCAAAATCCACACCTTCCCAACAGAACGTCCAGGGCGCCTCCCCTCTCCCTGCAGGGCCCCATGCCCCTGTGCACCTCTACTGGAGCTGGCCCTCAGTCATGAGGCTGCTGTTTTCAGGTGCTTAAGGCTCCAGCACCATCAGGTGGGGATGCGAGGGCCTCAAGGGCAGGGGGTCTTGCCTCCTTCCCCCTGGGCCGCATTTATACCCTGCGCCCTGAAGGGGGCACTTGGGGAGCAGCAGACATACAAGATAAAGCCCCAGGAGGCAGCACCCCGGGGATTATTGCTCAGAATCTGGAGCCAAGCTGCTGGGCTTGATCCTAGCTCCCTGCCATTTCCTCGCTAGGGCAAATTGCTTACCCTCTTTGGCTTTGGCTTCATCCATAAAATGAGTATAATAGTAATTCTTCATGCAGTCCTTGTGCAGAGCAAGTGGGTTAAAACGTGCAAAGCACCTTATTCCTGGCACAAAGTGTGAGCTCTGTAATGGTGTTCTTATCATTGCTGTGGTTACTAGTACCACCACAAGCAGCCCAATGCCCTTGGGTTGCTGTCCTGCCTGTGACATTCGACTCACATCGTGGTGTTGGTCAAACCATCTGGCAGCTCTGAACCTCAGTTTGACCTTCTGTGAATTGGAAAGGAAGCATCTACCTTGCTAACCGTTTTCTAGAATCCAACAGGAGGAGGAGTGAAAATGTAAAACGATTTTCAGTCCCCGTGGAGAAGTCCCTTCTAGAGCTAACAGCCTATCTACCCTCCTACCACCACCATCTCTCTTTGTCTTCATGTTGCTTTACCCCTGAGGTTCTCTTACCATGCACACAGCTGGGGTGAGGAAGAGCCAGCAATATTTGATAAGAGGCCATGGTCTGTATCCAATCATATCTTCAATGTTGTCGTAGAAGCGCCCAGCTCCTACCAGGAAGAAGAGAAGGAAGGAAAGGGGGAGAAAGGACATTCTTCAGCATCCGAGGCACGGGCCAGATGGGCAAGGACCAAGAAATAGAAGATAACATGGTTGTCTTTCCAAATGACTGCTGGGAGACTCTCTTCCCCAGGGATTCATAGGCGTACACGGCAGGGGGCAGAACTTAGCGTAGCAAAAAATGACTTTCTGATCGTCAAGGTCGTCAAGGGTTGAAGAGGTTTGGCTAGGACAGGATATGGGCCCACTCGGGGCAGTCTGGGTGCGGCCATGACCAGGAGGGTGCCGAAGCAACCTCCGGAGGGTCCTTCCAATGGTAACGATTTAGGATTCTTGAGATTTTTGAGGTCAAGCAGAGGGGGCGTTCCAGGAAAAGGTGTGTGAGAACAGCAGATGACCCTTTGTCCAAGGACCATGAGGTGGCGGTGAGCCCTGGGGTTAGGACCCGGGGGGAGGGTCACTCACCATAGACCCAGGCCACACAGAGGGACTCAAAGATGGCCACAAACAGGAGGCACATGCCACTGGCAGCGTAGTAGTCAAAGAGTTGAAATACGTACATACCGCCCTGCGGGGGGAGAGAACAGACCAGAACTGTATCCGGAGGAAACTGACAGATTTACCCACCCTGGCCTCCAGCCTCACACCCGCAGGCACAGAGCAGACCTGGTGATCATGGGAGACAGATATTAAAACAGAATATAGTTTGTGAGCTGGGAGGCACTTGGGCTAATAGGAGACAATAAATTTTCTTTATTATTTTCAGAGGGAAGATAGATAAAACAGACGGCTATTGTTAGCTCATCCCTGAGAACATTTAGGGATTGACCCAGAAGTCCGAGACGACGTGTGGACTTTTTGGCGGAGGATCAGGACAGAGGCCATCATCAGTACTGTGAAGACGACAAAATCCATCTCCTTCCTTCTCCCTTGAGACAAAACACAGAATAGCACCCATCCCCAGGGCTCCCTTTCTGCCTTTGAAGTCCTTCCCGGGAACGTGGTTCAGCGACCTGAGAAGTCATGGGAGCTTGCTGGAGAGGCCATTTTTCCTAACCCAGAACTTCCTGACCATCCTTCTCATACCTCTTAGCTTACCGTGGAGCCAAATCACCCCTCAGCCACCCCCAGAGGTGGGTGGCTACTGTTCCGAGGCCAGAGGAAGGCCTCACCTACTTGGTGCTGGCTGCGGCTGGGAAGGGACGGAGTCCCAGGGCCCTGAAGCCCGGGGGCCTGGCTTCTCCTCCTCCCCTGGTCCCCACCTTCGCACCTCCAGGACCCTCACCTCTGTGAGCATGACCAGCCCAACAAAGAAGGAGGTGACAGACACGCCCAGAATGAGGAGCTCCCTCCTGTTCTTCTTGCGGAATACACGGGGGTACATGTCCACCAGCGCCGTCACCAGGCTTTCTACGCACACAAACTGGATGAGAGGGCAAAAGAATTGGAGGGAAAGAGAGCTCCCAAAATATGCTGCTACCGTCAGCCACCTCTGGCTTCTTGCTCCCAGGCTCAGCCCTGCCCCGGCCCTCGAGTACCCGGCACTGTCCTGGTGTGCTCAGGTCTGGACCTACCCTGCAGAGTCCCTCTTGTCCCTAGATGGGCCTCCACCTGAGACATTCGTCCGGTCCCCAATTTTCCTAAGGTCCCTCGGGACATCGGGCTCAACCTCCTGTCCACTGCTTCCCATCCTCCAGCCCGCACACATCCACTTATCTCTCAGGCTCTCGCATGACCGCTTCTTGATACCTGGCTGTCCAGTCCCAGGAGGACGACCATGAAGAAGAAGCAGCAGGCCCAGAGAGGAGAGAAGGGCAGCATCACCACAGCCCGGGGGTAGGCGATGAAAGCCAGGCCAGGGCCTACAGCAAGGAGCAGAAAAACATGGCCCAGTGCCTGGGCTCCTCCAGACCACATGAGATCCCAAGGCTGCCCGGTGCGGGTCATGGAATCACAGGAGCCAGAGGAAACCTCCACCCCAAGTTACCATCATCACCCCCAACCTAGCCTGGGAGAAGCCACCCAAACCTCCACCTGGTGCCCACATCTCCAAGGCACCACCTACTGTGTTCTTGTTGTCAGGAACAGAGAAGAACCACCTAGAAGCTGTGGGTGTAAGGGGCTTTGGGAGACGGAAAGCGAGAAGATCACCTGCATTTCTGTGAGCTCTATCCCAGATCCTCGGGGCTCACTCTTGGGATCTATTGCCCCAAACCAGAGGTTTCACCCTTAAAAAGAGGCCAGGCAGGCCACGTACATTTGTTTATTTGTTTGTTTTAAAGATTTTTATTTTATTTATTTGAGAGAGAGAGATCACAAGTAAGCAGCGAGGCAGGCAGAGAGAGAGAGAGGGAAGCAGGCTCCCCACTGAGCAGAGAGCCCAACTCGGGACCAGATCCCAGGACCCTGAGATCATGACCCGAGCCGAAGGCAGCGGCCCAACCCACTGAGCCACCCAGGCACCCCGGCCACGTACATTTGTGCTGCTGACCCAGGGTCAAATGAGCGCAGGCGGGAGTTGATGAGACCTGCTGCGATCATGACTCCACCACGGCAATCGGCGAGTTCTTTCTAGAAGATGCTCCCAAAGAAAATACCTCCAAGGACTAGATTGAACCTGGGGCCACCAGTTTGCCACCTCTGCACCCAGAGCCTTTTCTAGCATTCAGAAAAGGCTAGGAGTGACGGGGCATTCATTTCAGAGTACCACTGACATAACAGTCTCTCAAATTAGCTGGCTCAGACGACGGGAGCAGATACACCTGCCCATGCCTGGCTTCATCCAACAGAAGCTTCCTCGGAGAAACGGGATGACTGGGATCTTGGATGGTTGTTCACCTCCTCGAGCCCCCACTCACCACACTGGAGGGGTAGGGATAATCCCAGTCCCGCCTCAAAGCTTTCCGTCGCTGGTGCAGGCAAACTGCTTCCTGCAGTGCCTGGCATTGAGCAAATGTTTAATAAAAGTGAAACAATAGTGGGACGCCTGGGTGGCTCAGTCAGTTAAGCGTCTGCCTCTGGCTTGGGTCATGCTCCCAGGGTCCTGGGATCGAGTCCCGCATGGAGGGGAGGGTCCCTGCCCTGCAGGGAGCCTGCTTCTCCCTATGCCTCTGCCTGATGCTCTGCCTGCTTGTGCTCTCTCTCTCTCTCTGACAAATAAATACATTTTTAAAAATTCTATTAAAAAAAAGTGAAACAATATCGGGTTTCCTAAGAGTCAGTAATGTCCGTTCCTAGGGCTTGGCCCTCTGTGTAACGGCGTTCTTGCGAAGGCGATGATGGAACATTGTCTTGTGGCAGAGGGCGAGGGGGTGATCCTCAAGAGGAGGGGAAGGGCCGGAGATATTGACAGCTCACGCAGGCAGGGGACTGGTTCTTGATTTTATTTAAAAGCAACAGTAGGGGCCGCCTGGGTGGCTCAGTGGCTTGAGCCTCAGACTCTTGGTGTCAGTTCAGGTCCTGATCTCAGGGTCCACCCCCCACCCCATGGGGCTCTGCACTCAGTGGGGAGTCTGCTGACAGTCTTTCCCTCTGCCCCCTCCCCCCACTTGTGTGAGCACTCACACGCTCTCTCTCTCTTTCTCTGTCTCTCTCTCAAATAAATCTTTTAAAGAATAAAATTAAAGCAACAACAGGGGCACCTGGGTGGTTCAGTCAGTTGAGCCTCTGCCTTCAGCTCAGGTCATGATCTCAGGGTCCTGGGATCAAGTCCCACATCAGGCTCTGGGCTCAGCGGGGAATCTGCTTGAGATTCTCCCTCTGTCTCCCTCTGCTCTCCGTCCCTCCCCCTGCTCATGCTCTCTCTCTCTAAAATAAATAAATAACTTTTAAAAAATAAGAAAAAATATAAAAGCAACAACACCATATTTTGTTGAATACGGCATGGAAAAGGAGGAAACTCTACGCCAACATAAACTTATCTTCCAGATACATTTTGGAGTGGGCAAAACAAGAAAAGGGCAGAACAGCCTCTATAGTACACTATCATACTATACTTGGTTTTCTAGAAGAGGGGGTAAGAAATAGAAATAGTACTATGTGCTCAGCTTGTATGAATGTTCACGTACGTGCGCATGTGTGTGTGTGCCTTTCTCTTCTCACAGATGCCTCAACTATTTCTGCAAGGAGAAACAAGAGCCTGACCATGTTGGCTGCCTCCAGGGTAAGGAAGTGGAGGCCAGGTGTGGGCAATGCTCCCCGTACACCCCTCTGCCCTTTGAGGCTGGGGTGAGTGTGGATGTGCTCCCTCAGGTCTTCCCAGGGATGCGGACACCGTAGGGTGAGGACCCCAGGGTAGGTGACATTAGAAACATGTCCAGACCCCAGCTGGCGAAGGTTCAAACAAAGCTCCCAGAACCCAGCCCTGGCACGCAGCCCCCGGCACTCACCAGACTCGGCCACCTCAGAGATGGGCACCCCCTGTTCCTGAGACATGAAGCCTAGGACGGAGAAGATGGCAAACCCGGCCACGAAGCTGGTGCCGCTATTGAGGAAGCAAAGGGCAATGCAGTCCCTGCGGGGCAGGCGGGGGACAGAGGTGGGCCGGGTCAGCACAAGGAATGTCGGCAGGAAGCCCCTTCACGCGGCCCAGAGGGGGGCTGCCAGCAGGATCCCGACGAGCATTCGGGGCCTGGGTTCTGCCCCCACACCCACCCCCCTCAATCTATTAGCTAAGACTTGGACTCAGTCACGGTGGTCCCAGAAGAATAAGGTTCTAAGAAAGTAACATACTCATCTAAAAATTAGGAACTGCCGCAGAGCTTCCCCGCTCCACCCCTGCCCTATTGCCACCACCCCTCTCAGGACGCTTCCACTCAGACACAGTTCAGTCTGGCATGCTAATGTGGAGGCTATGGACATGGGCAATCCCAAGCAACACATGATTCTCATCCCCCAAATCTGATTTTGAAAGACAGGACTTGATTTTTTTTTTTTTTTTTAGCTTGAACTTGGCTGAGATGCTCTGATATGAAGCCAGGAGGCTGGAGGGAACCCTTGGGGGAGGGGCATGAGATGGGGAGCGGTGAGGTAAAAGTAGGTGAGGGTTCAGCGTTGGCTGGGGCAAATGAGGCTCCACTGCATGGCATAATGAATGACTTCCCAGGTTCAAGCCCACAAACCTCTCCATTAGCCAGAGGGCTGGACCCCGTGGTGGCTTCCCAGCCAACCAGAACCACCCCAGCCTTTGAAGGAAATCCCTCTGCCCATGCTATCCTTGGCTCCCCTTCAGCAACTGGTGGCCCTGGGGCACGGGAAAGTGGGGTGAAGATGGGTGGGGGGAGGTAAATCCATGAGCTGTTGCACCCTTCAAAGCACCCAGACCTAGCACACTGGCAGGGCAGGGGAGAGGCGCGATGGGGGCCCAGGCCCCACCCCTCCAATCACCTGTAGCAATTGTTGTTGTACTTGTTGTAGCTGCCCAGGGCGGTCAGGCACCCCAGACAGATGGCAAAGGAGAAGAAGATCTGGGTGCCCGCATCCATCCACACCTACACAGGGAAAAGGCAAGAATGTTGCACCCCAGGAAAGCCGGGCTGTCAGGGCTCCATGGCCCACACAGGCCTGTGGCTAAGCCGGGCACTGGCTAGCAGTGGCTCAGCCTACAACCCGACTATCCCAATAGGCCCCCAGAGGGCATTTCTTGGGCACTACTGGGATGGCTGGGCAGCAGGCTCTGGGAGAAGCCTGAAGGACCCAGGGAAGAGGAGTCTGGGAGGGAGTTCTAGGACTAAGCCAGGCCTGGCACCAACTTTCCGCAACAGAAATAAGGCCCTGATTCTTCCTCTACTTTCTCCCTTCCTGGGTCCTCCTCGCAATGGGGTTGGAAGGAACCCAGAGGACAGGATCTCTGGACCTAGGGGGTCCTTCATATCAGTGCCATGTGAGAACACATCTTTGCTCCGCGCCCCTCTAAGTCCTCTATGTGGAAAAGCAGAAACAGTCATCCTCAGCTCACAAAAGCAAGAGGCTGAACAGGAATGCATGTGCTTTGTACTCCTTAGGGGGAAGAGCTCTGCGGCTAAACCCGGAGCCTGGTGAGGACCATTATTGTCTCAGCTGGCTGAGCCGGCCCGGACATGTTATGATTTAGATTTAACAGCTACAATAACATCCCGAAGAGAAAGCACATCAAGGCAAGCAGGACCGGGCAACCCTGCTGATCTGCAGGAGGTGGGGTCCCTGGGCCGCAGACCCTTCCCAGGCGCCTCCTGTCTTCAGAGGATGCGGCACCACAAGGGAACACTAAACTATGGGTGCAGAAAACGCCAGGCCTAAACTTTTTGGGGTCCCCATTTCTTGCCTTTGCCTCGCCCTCCCCTAGAAGCCCCCAAACAGACCCCTGCTTTCCTTCCACTCATGTCAAGCTCCCAGTGCCCACATCCATCAAAGCCTCAGTTGCTGGTCAGCCTCTCCCTGCTTCCCCGACTGTCACCACCGCCTCCCTCGCGGTCTTGTCACACGCGCCCCTGCCAAACTGCCCATTTCCCCCAGCATTGCGGTGGGTCCCGGGGCCCAACAGCAAGCCCTAGTTGAGATGCCAGGTCTCTAGGACTTAAGGAAAATGCAGAAATCTGTATTATTTTCAGAGCTTCCCAAATGATCTTCATGTCAGCCGGAGGTGGGAATCCCCACCCTACAGGCCCTGAGAACCAGCACCCGGAACCCGCCCAGGGCACCCACTCCTTTTGTTGTATTCCACTTTTGTGGGACACGGGGCAGAGCGGGGAAAGACGGTGAAGAAAAGGGGAGAGCATCTCTGGGCTCCTGTCCCTTCTGCTCACTGTGAACCCCATCCCCACAGAGGCTGTGAGGAGAGTCACCTCAGGAAGTCAGTGACTGCGGGTCCCTCTGTTCTGTTTTGTTCCTGCTCAGGGCGTTACTGGTGGGACTCTGCGGCCAGAGGCTCTGAACTTGTGCAAAGGTCTGACCCAGGCCCAGAGAGGGGAGGCTGGGAGACACCCCTCTCTACCTGGGGGCCCATAGCCACCAGCCCAGGTGACCGCTCCCCAACAGGCCATCCAGGAGATGGTCCAGGATCGGGTCTTGGAAGTTTGCTTCCCGGGCCTGGCAGTGCCCATGAGTTACTGGGGAAACTCCCCACCGCCCTCAGAGACATTCTGTGGCTGCCCACATGTAGGCAGGCGCCAGAGGCCCCAGCTGATGAGGTTTCACGAACTTGGCCTTGGGAAGAAAAAATAAGAAAGATTGTGACTTGGCAGTTCACCCTGCCCTGAGGGGGACAGACTTCGACTGGGTTGGGGGCAGAGGTTAATGAGAACAGAGGAAAATGCAGCAGGAGGGCTGAGAGTTCAGAGGATAAGGGTCAGACCTGGAGCCTCTGCCTAAAGCCCGCTCCCCAGCAGCTTGGCAAGCCTCCCCACCCCCCCCACCCCCCCCCACCCCGCTCTTGGCCCAGCTGTGGCCTGACAAGCCTGCTGGGATGGGGAGAAATAAGGGGGTCAGAGGAAGGGCCACAGGAACAAGGAGAGCTGTTCTGTTCCCCACCGCAGGCGACCTGCTCCCTGACCACGCCAGCAGTTCTGGTTTCAAAAACAAAGCCCCGGTGTGTCTTTGGCTGCGACAGGAGACTGATCAAGAATAAAACAAGTGTGAGAAACACCTGGTTGAATGTGGGCAAAAGGAGAGCGAGGTCTTTGTGGGGAGCAGAGGACAGAGACCTGTAGAAGATCCAGGAAGGAGGTTTTCGACTTTGAGCTTAATCCCAAGGATGATTATGTTCACTATTTTTAGGAAGGCACTAGTGTGTAATGGAAAAAGCCTGTGCTTCAGAGTTGCACTGAACTGGGTTCAACTCTTAACTCTATTAATTCCTAGCTGTGTGATCTTGGGCAAGTCCCTTAACCTCTCTGAACCTCACTCTTCTCCTCAGGGAAATGGGTACAGTAACAAATAAAATAATATATGCAAAATCCTCAGCACATAAATAAGTATTAGTTCCCTGTCCCATCTTCTGGAATAGTGAAAAGCAGCCCTGAAAACTTTCACATTCATACTCTTTGGAAAATGTATATTACGGTCATCAGGACAGCAGACTCCTTAAGACCACTTGGCATAAAACCCAAGCTCCCCTGCATGCTAGTTCTTGTGGATTTGGGGCAAATTTCTTAAGTTTTCTACGCTTGAGTTTCTTCATCTGTAAGACGAAGCTGACAGGCATTCATGGGGCTGCGCGGGGACTCCCCAGCGTCATGCCCTCGGTAAAAGTGCCTGGCAAACAGCAAGCACATAATAAATGTGTCAGCTCCTGCTGCTGTTTGTGGTTACTGTGGTTACTTCAAAAAGCCAACTCACCTTTCAGTGATCCTGAGGTCCCACAGAAGTCAAAATAAAAAGACCCACCCGCCTCCCTAAACAAGCCCTTCATTAGAAGAGCTTAACTTTGAGATTTCAAAGGTTCCAAGAGAGCTCTTTGGACACCCTAAGCCCCTATCCATCTACGGAACAAAGGCAGCAGAACAAAGGGCCAGGCAAGGCAAAGAAAGGATTGCCCAGGAGAGTCCTGGTCTCCAGGAGCCCCTCCAGAGTGTGAAAGGGATGAGCCCCAGGGAACACTGGGAGGGGCAGTGACCTGCCTGCGCAGCAAGCCCGGCAGGAAGAGAGGAGGGAGCCAGATAAACCGAGCGTTGTCTCTGCCTGCCTCCGCTCCCAGACTGAGTCCTTGGCAGACAGAGATGTCTTTGGTCTTTGTGTTGGCTAGCAGGAATTTCGCACCTTTCTCAAGTGCCAGGCAAATGCCAGTTGGAATTCTCACACTTCCTGGGGAGTGCCAACTACATTCAATTAGGGCTCTGGCAGGGCCATCACACCTGCGGGCTGCTGCTCTGTTCACCGACAACAGAGGCCTGGCTGCAGCCGGAGACAGGGACCCAGCGGCCAAGAAGGCTGCTGGGAAGCACAGACCAAGCCCGGCTCTGGAAACATCTCCCTCCTCATGGCCTCAGGAGACTTGGAAGGCACATGTTCTCTGCGCAGCCTACAGCTGGCTGGAGTTGGAAGGGTGGTACCCTGGATGGCAGTGAAAAGAGGTTTTACTCCCCGCAGTGACCCAGACACAGACTCATGGCCTTGTTAACACTCAGAGTGAAAGGCTATCTGGTCCACCTCCTTCGCGTTTGCTGGAACAAACCTGTCGCATAATAAATAAATGTGGAGTAAACTTTTTGCTGACTGAATGAGCTTTGAGAAAAACAAAGATGAGCAGATGGGGACTTTGACCTCAAGAGGTCATAAAGCATATGAGATTTGTCGTCATTCGCACCCAGGTTCCAGCTGCAAATGTGAGGATGAAAAATGCATTAAGCTCTCTAGGCCTCCCTCTCTTATAAAATGGGGTCACCTCACTGATCAGCCACGAGGGTTAGCTGTGACACTGCACGTAATGACGATAGGGACATAGTTAGGGCTCAGTCACTGCTCACTATAAACAGCCGATCAGAACAAATGAGGCATTGATCACCGAAGCCAAAAATCTGTTCAAGAAATACCAGAGCTCTCCTTCCCGTTTCTCTTTCGGCCTCCCTGCCCGTCTCCCTGCCTGAACACGGCTCCTCCTTCCCAGCCCAACCCCCCAGACGAAGACTGAGGGCAGCTTAGCCCCTGGTTCATCCCTCTGCTCTTCCAGAACAACACTGGAGCCCTCCTGCTCATGAGACCCAAGCCAGCCTCTCTACCCCTGGCCTTCAAAGCTGGTCCCCACAACCTCCTGCTTGCCACGACCCACAACACTTGGGTTCCAGAGACGTCAAAGGGCTTCCGAATCACAGAATAAAATTACACTTTGTTTGGCCAGCCCCTTACTTGCTGTGTGACCTTGGGCCTTGTTTGCTCATCTGTTCAATGAGGAGTTTGCCCTGGTTGATCTCTGGGGGCCTTTTGGCTTCAACGACCACAGTTCTACGCTTTGCTCCCTAGCCGGACTACAGCCCATGTGCCTCACGTGGAGATGAGGCAAAGGCAAGCCACACCTCCCCTGTGTCCAATAAACAGGGGAGGGAAGGATAAGCCCACAGCCCCCCAGATCGCTGAGCAGGACCTGGCACACCAGGCTGCCAGACTCCGAGAGAAGCTTCGGAAGACAAGTGCTCTGGTGACTTCCGGTCGCTGGCAGAACTCGGGATGGCAGGACTCAACTCCGCCAGGGTGGCTGGGAACCGTGAGAAAAATGCAGCTGCTGGATCCCGCCCCCACCCCCCCTCCAGGTCCTGCCCAACAGGGACCTCAGCATTTGCAACGTGTGTGAAGCCATTGACTGGTCTCGTCTCTTCTGTTCTGGGAGCCTCCCACCTTGTGTCTCCTCAGGGCCCCCTTCCAGACACAGAGAGCCCTTCTAGCACCCAAAGAGAGGGTGACCTCGGTGCCAGGGAGCCACAGCACATAGGCGGGGCACGTAGCTGGACAATTCATTTTAGGAGCCCTGGGGTGGAGCTTACCCATGCTCCCCTCTGGCCCTCGACACCTCCTGGCTTTGCCAACTTTTCAAAATGGCTGCCAAACAGGAGAAGATAAGAAACCTGTCAGCGGTGGTGGCTTTATTTCAGGTCCTGCTTTCCAAACCCCTCCAGGAAGCAAGAACCCCCTCCCCGGGCCAGGCCACAAAGAAGCTGGCTGAAGCAGACAGGACAGGAGGGGAGGGCCAGAGAGGAGGGAGGAGGCAGGGGCCTCTGGACAACTGATGGGAAACTCAACACCAACCCAGCTGGCCGTGGGAGGGGCTGGGGAACTGGGGGACCTTGGAATGGGCCACGTGGGCAGAGGGAGGAAACCAGGGGGGGCTGGTGGAGGGGTAAGAAATCGAGCTGAGAACACCAAGAGGAAAAGTGGGAACAGGCTGCAGCCCCTGAGGATGAGGCCTGGGCTCCCTGGCGGCTGCGAACCAAGCTGGGGACCACAGACAGCTGCTGACACGTGGCCAGAGACCCCTACACCACCATATATGCTGCCGCAGGGTTTGGGCCAGAAGCAAGGAAAAAGCCTCCAGAGCCACGGGATGGCTCGCCCCTGTCTGTGGCTTCTTACCTGGGGATCCCACAGACGTGTGAGGTTGGGGTACAGGTAAAACTGAATTCCTCGGGCTGCCCCAGGCAGCGTCACCCCTCGAATTAACAGGACCACCAGCATGAGGTAAGGGAATGTGGCTGTGAAGTACACCACCTAGCCAGAGGGCAGATGAAAGACAAGGAACCTGTGAGTTTGGGAGGAGGGGCCCCAAGACCAACCAAGACTGGCTGCAGAGGCAGGAGGCGGGAGCTCCTCACTCTGAGCGCACAGAGGAGGTCAAGACAGTTTGTCTCTGCCCCCTCCTTCTCACCCCTGCAGCTGTTCCAGCTCCATCTGCCCTAGGCCCGAAGCTGCAGCCTCTCCTAGCCCTCTCTCCCTCCAGCTTAACGCACCCACCTCCCCCTGACATGTACCCGGTAAATATCTGTTAAGTGACTGAATGAACTCGGGCATGCTCCCAGCAAAGGTGCTTAGATTTTTGGCAAGGGCTGTCGGGTACCAAAAGCTCTCTAACCATGATCCCTGTCCTCACAGGGCTTACATGCATGCTTAGCGCAGCTGGGCAGCCAGATCAGGAAGGAAGCCTTGTCAGAGGCCTCCAGGGCAAGAGTCCGGAAGAACTCAGAATGCCCTCTAATGCCTCATACACTCTATGGTAGAGAGTGCCCACCCCCAAGTTCTCAGGGTGGTTGCGGATCATTTTGAGATGAATTGTCTCAGTGGGACTCTTTTCCAAAGAACGGTTGAATAAATCAGGGAGCCACGATGGGTGTTCAATTTGCAACATGCCCCCACGTGCGGCAAATTACAAGATCACGTTCCTTGGAAGTGTCCTTCCTGCCTCTCTCTCTCCCGCCTTTCCATTCCATTTCCCCACATACCAGAGTGCACAGGAGCGAAGCAAGGAGAGGCCCAGAATCAAGGGAGCCACATTCAATCTTGAGGGGCTCATTCCCTCCCGTCCCCGACCAGGTTACAGCTCTGGGAGCTCCTGGGTGACTGGGCCGCCAGGGAGGGCAAGGAGTCCTGGGAAGAGAGAGGAGCCAGGAGCTCTCCAGCACGGACCTTGCCCGTGGACTTGACCCCCTTCCAGATGCAGAAGTAGCAGATGACCCAGGCGAGCAGGAGGCACAGGGCCAGCTCCCAGCGCAGGGCCCCCAGGTCATGGATGCCATCAGAGATCTTCAGGACCCGCCTCCTGGGGAGAGAAGGTTGAGCTGGGCTCCGTCTTTGCCCCCAGCCTCAGTTTTGTGGCCCACGTATCTCAGGCAGCAGAGTCATGCCTGCAGGCTCTCGTCCAAAGGCTCGTCAGCTCTTTTCGCTCAGATCCACAAGGCTCTCCTTTGCCCAGAGATGGGGATAGATAGCAAGGGAGACAACTAGAAACTGTTCCCAGGTAAGTGTGGTCTGGGAGGCTGAGCACCAATTTAACCTAGAGAGGGAGGTGCAAACACATATCTTCCCAACCAGGGTTTCGGGATGTGTTGATGTTAGGAATCACTAGGTGAACATGGATATGAGGGAGGGGGGCTAGGAGGCAGCCTACACGCAGCTGCAGGGCAGAGGGAAGTAGGAGTGTCCACACACGCATATGCGCCATCTAACATGGGGGTGGGGACAAGGGGAGGGAAGGCAGGTGCGGCCTAAGGAAAGTTGCAAAATTCTCATCTCTGAAACCCGTTCTGCATTAACCACGAATACAAGCCCAACAGCGGGGCGGAAGGGCAGGGGAAGCCACTTAGATGACAGGGCCACCACATGAGCTCATCCCTATGCCCTCTTTTCCAACACACAGCCCACACTGGGATGGGGAGAGGGCCTCACTTACTCCCAGAACTCGATGACAGGAGAGGTGGCATTCTCAGAGGTCACATTCAGGGAGCCATTGGTCCTCTGGAACTCTACACAGTATTCTACCCGTGGGTCCCAGGGAAGGAAGCAAGAGAAAGGTCATTCACTATTTGGCATGGCCAGAGAGAGGGGTGTAAAATTATAGGGCAATGGGAAGGAAAGGGATCTGGATGGAACCGGGCTGAAGTTGTCCATACACAACATCCTCGAACACAGATAACTTCAACAAGTTTACTGCGCCTTCTCCCGCATGACTTTACAGGCGGGTTTCTAAATGTCCGGGGACATACTCTTACTAAAGCATCATAAGATGGGATCACGAAAGGAGCTCTGCTTCTGCCTTCCTCAAACTTTGCAAATATTTCTTGGTCACTGACTTGTATGAAGGCACAATCTCTGAAGGATAATAACGCTTTCTAGGGAAGATGTGTAGCGGAGTGGCCAAGAGCTCAGATACAAGGTCAGAAAGTTCTGGCTCGAATGCTGACCCTCTGGTTATTTGCTGTGTGGCTCTCTGACGTCACTTCGCTCGATCCTAGAATGCAACCCAGTTGTGAGACTGATGGGGGACTAAATGAAAACCTGAGTGTAAAGTGCCCAGTAAGCAGTGGCTCTTAATTATTTGTAAATGACCTTGGAGTTTCACGATGGAGGGGGGGAGGGCTTGCATTCTTTTTTACGCTGTGTTAGCGTAATGATCCTAGAAAACGTTAAACCAGATAGTTTTCCCCGTAGTACACATGGAGAAAGGGAATCTTCTTAGAAATGGCCTGTCGCAGTTTATAAATGACTAACTGAAGGCTGGAATCCAGCTCAGCAAGTTGTGTGTGCCTTACCTTCAAAACACCTGCCATCGCACCGTTCTCATTACAGCCATGACCAATGCCCTGGTGTGGGTCCCCACCATTTTGTGGCTCCTCTGCTGCCCTCTGCTTCCTACCCTTGCCTCCCTCGTGCAATCTCCACACAGCAGCCAGAATGATTTTGTTAAAATTTAAGTAACTACGTCACATTTCAGTGACATAAAACTCTCCAATGAGCTTCCCACCCCACGCAGAGAAAGATCTGACCCCTATAATGGTCTCCAAGGCCCTTTTCAATCTACCACCATCACCTCTGACTTTGTCCCCTGGGGGGTCCCCACTGACCTGCTCTGGCCATACCTGCTCCAGCCACACCCTGCTGTTCCCTGGATGCTATAGGCACAAGGCCACCTCAGGGCCTTTGCACTGCAGCTGACTCCCCAGCACCCTTCCTTCAGAGCACGACTCTGTGTCATCCTGTGTCCTCCTTCAGTAAGGCCTGTGTCATCCTTCAGTAAGGCCTTCCCTGATGACCCTATTGAAAATGACAACCCTCGCCCCTAAAACTCCCAATTCCTCCTCCCCGCTATATGTTTCTCCCTAACCCTTCTTCTAACATAATACATATTATGTTTAATTTTGTTTATGGTCTGTGTCTCGCCATTAGGACAAAACCTCCATGAGGGCAGGGACCTTTGTGTGCCTTATCATAACTCAAGTGCTTAGAACAGAGCCCAGAACAGGGTAGGAACTCAATAAATATCTGTTGAATGAATGTCCATGGAGTCTTCTTTCCACAGAACCCTCTCTCTCCTTGAAGCTTCGGCTCACCCAGAAAAGTAGTGTTTCATCTTGACAGGATGGGATGTCCTATGCTACAAAAGATGCTAGGCTCGGAGTAAAACCAGACTCACTAGGAGAAATGTCAAAAATATCAAGAAGCAAAAGACTCGGGTATGGAATGTGCCTGAGATCATCTCAGAGATCCCCCAGTCAACCCCAAGGTTTGTAGGCCTCACAATACCCTGAAGTGAAAGCCACCAGAAATTTGCAACATTTTCTACAAAAGGAACTCCCCTGAGATCTGGATCAAATCAACATCTGACAAGCTGGTTGTCAAGGGTGATTCAGGATAAATAGAATGAAGGAGGGACGGAGTGGGGGAGGAAAGAAGGGAGGAGGGAAGAAAAAGAAAAATAATAATAATAAAGAAAATACTAGAATAGAACCGATTTTTAAGACTGGACTCATCCAACAAAATATTTTTTTGAGTGCTTATGATGTAGCCAGCACCAGAAAGTAAGGTAAGTGCCACAGTGGAGTCAGGGCTCAGGGCAGGCACCACCAGGCACATTTAAGAAGAACCTAAGGAGGGGCGCCTGGGTGGCTCAGATCATGATCCTAGGGTTCTGGGATCGAGCCCCACATCAGGCTCTCTGCTCAGCAGGGAGCCTGCTTCCCACTCTCTCTCTGCCTGCCTCTCTGCCTACTTGTGATCTCTCTCTCTCTCTGTCAAATAAATACAAAAAATAATAAAAATCTTTAAGAAAGAAGAACCTAAGGAATCTAGGGCTGTGGGGGGAGGAGCCTCCAAGATCGGACTCTTCGCTTGCCAACTGGTGGAATGAAGGTGGCGGAGATCAGCACCAGAACCGATTGGAAAGGGATAAGGGTCTGAGCGCCAGAGGGGCCTTGCTAAGCATTGCCAGGTGTGCTTCCTTGGCAAGCAAGGGCCTCAGACTCCAGGTCGGAACAACTACCTCACCTAAACAAAACAAAATAAAACAAAAAAAGGAGTCATGGCACAGGTCGAGCCCCCGTGATGAGCACTGAGGGATACTGGGGCCGTGAGAGCAAGTGAGGATGTTGGGTCCAGATAGGACAGTTCCCCCCACCTGTGCTGTCCTTGGGTTGGCCTCCAGCTCCATGGGGGTACTTACATTGAAGCTACTTAAAATTAAACAAAAACTTAAAAACTCAGGTCCTCACACACACTGGGCCCATGTCAAGCTCTCCACGGCCACATGGAGCTGGCAGCTACCATGTCAGAGAGTTTGAAGAACTTTTCCTCTTCGTAGAAAGTTCTCTTGGATGGCACTACCCGAGGGATTTTCAATCTTTGTACTTTCTACCAAATCGACTCAGTAGGCCTGTGGTGGCTCCTGTTGTCTTCTAAGAGAGTCACAAGCAGTCTTACAAGCCCAGGAGAAATCAAGCATGTTTATAAATCATAAGGAAGACGCGCAAAACAGCTTATTCCCTGGTTAAACTGAGATGGACCGTGAGATCAAAAGACCGAAGATAGTATCAGAAAGAAGACGGGAGGAACAAAGATAATGGACAAACAATACATACACCGAAGTGATTAGACTTCAAACTGCAAGAAATAAATGGCCAAACTACATAAAAAGAAATCAGGTCTATTTGCATAATCTGTGACTTCATAATCTATGAATTGAATACATTAATTTTTTAAAATTTGAGAACAGATGAGAGACCACTTTTTTAAAGTGTGTGACATTTTGCCTGTGATGCTGGTGAATTCTCACGCTGATCTTTGATACAAGATTTCTGTGACCTACTTGGCCGATTATCTAGTATGTTCCAAGTTAAGGTTGGGGATGGGGTGCCAGGGATATACGGATAATCCCAGTCCTGGTTTATGTGGCTAAGTGGCAAGAGAAAGGGGACTCTTCAGGGATGACCTTACCTGTATTCCACTCGTGGTGGCAGCTTCCCCAGGGAAGGTCAATGGTGAAGCTGCTGAAGAGGTAGAAGAGGGCCCAGGCCAGGACAATGATGTAGTAGATGTTCAGGAGGACGACAATCATCTGGGAGGCATATCCGATGCCTGCAGGGGAAAACTGC
Source organism: Mellivora capensis (assembly GCA_004024625.1). NCBI lineage: Eukaryota > Metazoa > Chordata > Mammalia > Carnivora > Mustelidae > Mellivora > Mellivora capensis. The sequence continues at coordinate 51,421 of PISX010011423.1, forward strand.
AGAATTGGGCTAGGGACAGTGGACAGAGTTCTCACAAGCCCCCCATCACAGTCCAGGAGGGGGTTTGCTCTCCACTGTCAGAGCCCTAAGACAGCACTGGACCCAGGCGCCTGGCTCTCTCCTCTGCCTCCCTGGCAAGTGACAAGGGGCTTTTCTCCTTGCCTTCCTTGGCCCTCTACCCTGGCTCCCTGTGTCCTTCCATCTTTATCGGTTCTGAAAATTCACTGATTTAAAGTTATTTTTTAAATGTTAAGACTAACTTGAAGATTCCAATATTACTATTCCCTGGAATTAAGGTGATGTCTTTTTGAAATATAGAAATACATGTTAAGAGCAGGAACAGGGGCGCCTGGCTGGCTCAGTCCATAGAGCATGCAACTCCTGATCTCAGGGTTGTGAGTTCAAGTCCCACATTTGGCATAAAGCTTACTTGAAAAAAAAAAAAAAAGTGCAGGTATAGACAATTGACATGGGAGAAAACACAACTAGATCCTCCCTAATGTTTGCAGGTGTGCAAAAGGAAACGATGGTGAGGTACCATTCTGCATAGATAGCCATAGTGAAATTTTTTACAAATGATGTAACACAGTGATTATAAATTTGTCCACATATTAGAATTATCTGAGAATATTTTTAAAAATTTCAAAGCCCAGACCAGACCTGAGACCAATTAAATCACAATCTTTGGGGGGCAGGGCACAAGCCTCAGGATATTTTGAAGGTCCCCAGGTGACTCCAATGTGAAGACAAGTTTGGGAACCACAAATACCCAGAGTGGTGAAAGTTACGGGGGAAAGGTGCTTACTCAAGTATAATGACATGGCAAATTTGCATAGGCAATGTAATAAGCCAGATCAAGAGACATCAACTTGATTGTCCATTTGATCCAGCGATCCTAATCCTGGAAATTTATCCCAATGAAATAATTCCAAAAAAAAGAGGGACAAAACTATCTTAACAAATACACATGACAGCAGAATATAACAGCTTTATAAAAAATTGAAAATAAGCCAAAAAGCTCAAAACAGAGAACTGTTAAGTAAATTATGATATATCCACTCAATTAAAGTTTATGCAATCATTAAATTATTGTTATATAGGAGATGGAAAATAAGGGTGCCTGGGTAGCTCAGTTGGTTAAGCATCCCAACTCTTGATTTCAGCTCAAGTCATGATCTCAGAGTCATGACAGGGTCATTAGATGGACCCCCGAGTCATCAGCCTCCACACTGGTTGTAGAGCCTGTTGAAGATTCTCTCTTTCAGGGGCACTTGGGTGGCTCAGTGGGTTGAGCCTCTGCCTCTGCCTCTGGCTCAGGTCATGATCCTAGGGTCCTGGGATTGAGTCCTGCATCAGGCTCTCTGCTCAGCAGGGAGCCTGCTTCCCCCTCTCTCTCTGCCAGCCTTTCTGCCTACTTGTGATCCTCTCTCTCTCTCTCAAGTAAATAAATAAAATCTTAAAAAAAAAAAAGATTCTCAAAAGATTCTCTTTCCCTCTCCTCTGCCCCTTCCCCACCCTCTGTCTCTAAAAAAAAAGAAAGAATGAAAGGAAGGAAAGAAGGAAGGAAGGGAGGGAGGGAGAGAGGGAAGAAGTGAGGGAGAGGGTGATAGGAAGGAAGGAAAAGAAAGGAAGGAAGGAAGAAAGAGAAAGAAAGAAAGAAAGAAAGAAAGAAAGAAAGAAAGGAAGGGAGGGAAAGAAAAAAAAGGAAAATAACACTAACTGGAAAGTGGGGACATAAACTGTGTATATCCAGATTAATAGATAAGTAAGCTCTATACAGAGAGAAAGAATGAATGAAATGAATCCCCAAAACTGGAAACAACACAAATGTTTTAAGGTGGGTGATGGCTAAATGAACTGTGGTATGTCCATACCATGGAATACTACTCAGCAATAAAGAAGAATGAACTCTTTATACAAGAACCTGGATGGATCTCAAGGGAACTGCACTGACTAAAAAAAGCTAATCTCAAAAGGTAAAGACTACACAACTCCATTTATATAACATCCTCAAAATTACAGAATTACAGAGATAGAGAACAAATTGGTGGTTGCCAGGGGCTAGGGATGGGGCATGAAGGGGCAGGTGTGACTACAAAGAAATAGCATGACAGAGAACTTTGTGATAATGGGACAGTCTGTATATTGATTGTGGTGATGGTTAAATAAATCTACATGTGATAAAAATAACAAGTATACACACACACATACACACTAATGAGTGCATGGAAAACTGGGGAAATTTGAATAAGGTCTGTGGATAGTACCAATATCAATTTCCAGGTTATGATTTTTTTTATAGTTAAGTAAGATGTTACCATTGGGGAACACTGGGTGAAGGGTACATGTGACCTCTCTCTACTAGAAAGTTTGACAACTTTCTCTGAATATATAATTATTTCAAAATAGAAACTTAAAGAAAATCCTATATAGAGAGAAATATTGAAATAAAACACCCTAAAGTTTAAATAGCTATTTTGTCAAGTATAATTGTTACTGGTATTTTTTTGTCATTTAAAATTGTCCTTTTGGTGCTCCTGGGTGGCTCAGTCATTAAGCGTCTGCCTTCAGCTCAGGTCATGATCCCAGGGTCCTCAGATCGAGCCCTGCATCAAGCTCTCTGCTCGGCAGGAAGACTGCTCCTCCCTCTCCCACTCCCCCTGCTTGTGTTCCCTCTCTCACTGTGTCTCTCTCTGTCAAATAAATAAATAAAATCTTTTAAATAAATAAATATAAATAAAATAAAGTTCTTTTTAAATGTTTTGCAATTAATTAAACATTTTGAAAAAATACAAAATCACTTGTTGTACATTTGTAAAATATATAGCTAAAATAGCTTTGCACTCTACTTATGTAATCTGAAATCTTTTTCTCCATCCTCAGCCCCATCTTCTCCATTCTCTGATAGACCAGCGCAGCATTGGGCCCACGAGTGGAGGGTTTAACATAAAGACACAGAGTATTAGGTCAACCAGCACTGCTACTAAACCACTCAGTCATCCCAAATAAGGTTTGTAACCATGTATGCAGATACCCTGGAATCAGGCACAAGGCTACTCACCCTCAAAGATGGGGCAAATCTTCCTCCAGGCCGTGACGCCTCCCTGGCTAGTGTACTGGCCCAGCGCTGTCTCCAAGAGGAAGACAGGAATGCCACAGGTAAAGAGGAAGATGAGGTAGGGGATGAAAAAGGCACCTGTGGGTCGGAAACAGGTTTTCCATTACCTGGCACTAGCCTCCTTATGATCCACATTCATCTCCTCCCATTACCACCCCGCACTGCCAGTCAGAATCCCCAGGGGTGCGAGACGTGCAAAACTGTGAGGGACGTTCCTCCGGATATCTGGAACCATAGCAGAGATCAAGAGTCACCAAGTTACCTGACCACGCCTTTCTTTCACTCTGAAAGATTCAATCTATACCTACCGGGGTCTGCTCCCCATCAAACATTGATTATGACTTCAATTATCCATAACTGTGCCAACAGCAAGGAGCTCATTGAATAATAGACATCCCAGAACATTAACATAGCCCACAGACTATAATTCTTTTCAAGGAAATTACTGTTTTGAATGCTAGATAGAGACTTTGAGAGGATTGAAATCAGATTTCCCTTTAGTATTCCTTTCTGCTTCAGTTTTCACAATCTTTTCTGCTCGGCTTTCTGCTGAGACAAGAGTGCTGATGCTGGAAATGCTGGCATTTTCTCCACTGTAAACCTCTGTCTGTTGCCAAAGTAGACAGAGGAGTTCACAGAGTACCAGAGAAAAGAGAATCGCACAGAGAGGGAGATCCAAATATCTGCAGGGTGTCCACTTTAGCTTTCAACTAGAGCTGGTCCAACAAAAAATAAGTACATATGTCTGAGGAAACTACTCAAGGTAAGGGAAAGAACCATTTCAAAAGATGGAGAGTAATGGCACTCACACAGGGCTTGGAGAAGGGCTGGGAGAAGGGCTGACTCCCACCAGCCAGACTGGAGAGTCCCAGAATTCACAAGGCATTGGAAAGAGAAGGCATTTCCACTGAAATGGAGAATAATTAGCCCTAGATTGAGCACAACTCTGGTTCTGTATAACAAATCTTGGAAGCAACCCCCAAAGTATCAAATAACTTCGGTAGCTCCAAACAAAGCTCAAGGATATTTGTAGGTTGTGCCTGGGTGTCTCAGTCGTTAAGCATCTGCCTCCCACTCAAGTCATGATCCCAGGGTCCTGGGATCGAACCCCACATGGGGCTACCTGCTCAGCAGGAAGCCTGCTTCTCCCTCTCCCCACCCCCCCCACTTGTGTCCTCTCTCTTGCTGTGTCTCTCTCTGTCAAATAAATAAATAAAATCTTTTTAAAAAAGAATATTTATAGAAATATAAAAATACTCAGCAACCAATAAAGCAAAAATCACCAGGTCTGGTGTCCAAACAAAAATTATCAGGAAAGGGGAGCCTGGGTGGCTCAATTGGTTGAACATCTAACCCTTGATTTTGGCTCAGGTCATGATCTCAGGGTCATGGGATTGAGCCCATGTTGGGCTCCACACTCAGCACAGAGTCTGCTTGTCCCTCTCCCTCCGCTCCTCTCCGCACTCACTCGCTCTCACTCTCACAAATAAATAAAATCTTTTGTAAAAATTACCAGGAAAACAAGCAGAAAAATATCACTTATAATGAGCAGGTAAATCAATTGATGGAACCCAACCCATACTTAAACTCATGTTAGAATAAGCAGATACGGACGCTAGCATGCTTATTATAATTGTGTTCCATATAGTCAAAATGTTAGACAGAGATGTGAAAGATACTGAAAATGCCCAAGTCAAATGTCTAGAGATGAAAATCACGGGGGCACTTGGCTCGTTCAGCCCATAGAGCATGTGACTCTCAGTCTTGGGGTTGTGAGTTGACACCCCACATTGGGCAAGGCCTCTAACTTCCTACTTAAAAAAAAAAAAATTAGAGATGAAAACCACAATGTGTGAGATGAAAAATAAATTGGATGGGATCAGTGGCAGATTAACAGCAGAAGCAAACATTAGTGAACTTGAACCACAGAGTAGAAACTATCCAAAATAAAACAAAAAAGAGGTTAAGAAAAAAAAGTGTCAGTGAGCTATGGAGCAATTTCAAAAAGTCTGATATACTAGCAACTGGAGTCCCTGAAGAGATAAAAGATGGGGAGGGAGGGTCAGAAAAAAATTTGAAGAAATAATGGGTGAAATTTTTCCAAATTTGATGAACTATAAATCCACATATCCAAGAAGTTATATGAGCCTCAAGATAAGAAACATAAAAAACACTATAACAAGGCACATCATAATCAAATTATTTAAACCAGTGACTAAGAGTTTTTAAGAGGAAATCTTAACAGCAACCAGAGAGGGACAACTGGGTAGCTCAGTCAGTTAAGCGTCTGCCTTCAGCTCAGGTCATGATCCCAGGGTCCTGGGATTGAGTCCCACATTGGGCTCCTTGATCAGTGGGGAGCCTGCTTCTCCTTCTGCCTGCTGCTTCCTCTACTTGTGTTCTCTCTCTCTCTCTAACAAATAAATAAATAAAATCTTAAACAATAAAAATAAAATTATGGGGTGCCTGGGTGTCTCAGTGGGTTAAAGCCTCTGCCTTTGGCTCAAGTCATGATCCCAGGGTCATGGGATCGAGCCCCACATCAGGCTCTCTGCTCAGCAGGGAGCCTGATTACCTTCCTCTCTCTCCTGCCTCTCTGCCTACTTGTAATCTCTGTCAAATAAATAAATAAAATCTTTTTTAAAAATTAATCAGAGAAAAAAAGACACATATGTACAGAGAAACAAAGATAGGATGACCTCAAATTTCTCACTGAAAACAATGCAAACAAGAAGACAGCAATAAGAGGGCACATTAGTTCCAGTACTGAAGGAAGAAACTTTTAGCTAGACTCCCAATAAAAATACTGTTCAAAGACTAAAGTGAAGTACTGCTTCTTAAGACAAGCAAAACCTGAAAGAATCCATCCCTAGAAGACCTGCATGATAGTAAAAGTTAAAGAAAGACCTTCAGGCAGAGGAGAATATGATGCTACACAAAGGAACAAAGAATGTTAGAAACGGTAACTGCATACATAGATAAGCATCTAAGAATTTTCTCTTATCACCCAAATCTCTTTGAAAGATGACTGACCAGTTACACAATATGAGGTGGAGTTTATAACATATGAAAAAGTAAAATGTGTAGCAAAGAGCACAGAAGTCAAGAGGAGAGAGATGGAAATCTATTATTTTAAGGTTCTTGCATGTAAAGCAATAGAATATCACATGAAGGTGAACTGTGATAAAGATGCATGCCACAAAATAAATAAAATTAAAAAAAAAAAAGGGGGCGCCTGGGTGGCTCAGTGGGTTAAAGCCTCTGCCTTTGGCTCAGGTCGTGATCTCAGGGTCCTGGGATCAAGCCCCGCATGGGGCTCTCTGCTCAGCAGGGAGCCTGCTTCCACCTCTCTGCTTGCCACTCTGCCTACTTGTGGTCTCTCTGTTAAATCTGCCTACTTGTGGTCTCTCTGTTAAATAAATAAATAAAAATCTTAAAAAAAAAAAAAAAAGATGCATGCCACAAAACCTAAAACAATCATTCAGGGGCGTCTCAGTGGCTCAGTTGGTTAAGCATCTGCCTTAGGCTCAAGTCACAATCCCAGGGTCCTAGGATCGAGTCCCACATGCAGAGCAGGGAGCCTAGTTCTCCCTCTGCATCTGCCCCTCCCCCATTTGTGTGTGTGCACGCTCTCTCTCTCTCTCACACAAATAAATAAAGTCTTTTCAAAAAATAAAATAAAACCATCATTCAACTAACATAACAAAGACTTGTGGCTAAAAAGCCATCAAAGGAAGAAAGCCAACAATGAAATAATATAAAATAACCAATTAATTCAAAAGAAAGCAGAAAGATAGGAAAAGGGGAACAAAGAACTGATAGGACAAATAGAAAACAAATAGTAGGGTGCCTGGGTGGCTCAGTGGGTTGGGCCTCTGCCTTCTGCTCAGGTCATGATCTCAGGGTCCTAGAATCGAGGCCTGCATCGGGGTCTCTGCTCAGTGGGGAGCCTGCTTCCCCTCTCTCTCTCTGCCTGCCTCTCTGCCTACTTGTGACCTCCCTCTCTCTCAAATAAATAAATAAAATCTTAAAAAAAAAAGAAAACAAATAGATAATTTATTTAAACTTAATGGATAAACTTAACTGATAATTGCTTTAAATGTAAGTAGTCTAAACATCCCAAATAAAAGACAGATTGTCAGAGGGGCTTCAAAACAAAAACTAGCAAGACTCTGCTATATGTTGCTTAAAAGAAACGCACTTTAAATATCAAGACATGAAAAGAAGGAAATCCTGCCTGTTGAGATAAGATAGATGGACCTCAAGGACATTGTTTGCAGGGAGAGAATAAGAAACAGTATGTTCAAGGGCTGCAGCATTCCCCACCTGCTGGCCAGGATGGCAGGAGAACTTGGCTCTCCTCTGGCTTTGGCCTCTAACTTCCTGGGGGAACCTAAGAAGTGTCCTTTCTCCTTTATGTTTCTCATTAGCAAAGCGAGGAGTAGAGGAGTGATGTCAGGTCCCTTCTGGACTTCACATCCCAGCTTTGTCATCATCCAGGGTCCCTTTGCTCATGTCCCAGTCCCAAACCAGTAACCACAGACCAGAGTACCAGAGGCCTCAGCCACCATGAGCTCAGGAGTCCAGCAAAACCTGTATGTTCTCAGTTATATGTGGACCTGAAAAGGCCAAATTTGGGGACACCTAGATGACTCAGTTGGAAAAGCACGTGATTTGTAATCTCTGAGTTGTGAGTTCAAGCCCCACATTGAGTGAGGAGATTACTAAAACAAACAAACAAACTTTAAAAAAATAAAAATAGGGACGCCTGGGTGGCTCAGTAGGTTAAGCGGCTGCCTTCGGCTCAGGTCATGATCCCAGCGTCCTGGGATCGAGTCCCACATCGGGCTCCTTGCTCAGCGGGGAACCTGCTTCTCCCTCTGCCTCTGCCTGCCTCTCTGTCTGCCTGTGCTCGCTCACTCTCTCTCCCTCTCTCTCTGACAAATAAGTAAATTTAAAAAAAATTTTTAAAAATTAAAAAATAAAAATAAAATAAAAAAATAAAAATAAAAAGGCCCAATCTGTGGAATTAAAGGGTAGAACGGTGATTGCCAGAGGTTCAGGGATGGGGGAAATGAGGAGATAAACTTGCACCTATAAAATTAATAAGCTCTGGCAATCTAATGTACACAGCAGTGTGCCTATAGTGAACAATACCATATCATATACTTGAAAGCTGTTAAGAGACTAGATCTTAAGTGTTATCACCAAGAAAAGATAATCACCGGAGGAAATGGAAGTGTCAAATAACCAGATTGTGGTGATCATTTCACAGTAGATAACACGGATTGAATCATCACATTGCATACCTTAAACTTAATATATGTCGTGTCAATAATATCTCAATAAAACTGGAAAGACATTAAAAAAAACAACCCACGTCTGTGGTGGTACTCGGACAGGGCAGCAAAGGTAAGAGAGGTGGGAGAAAGGGACAGGAGGGAACGTGAGGGAGTCATGAATACAGTACAAGTTCATTATCTTGTTTGTGGTAATGGTTTCATAGGTGTATACATGTCAAAAGTCATCAAACGGTACACTTTAAATAGGCACATTTTGTTGTAAATCAGTTATATCTTAATAAAACTGTTTGAAAATGGAAGTTAATGGGGACTAGCGTTCTGCAGTCCCTCACCTTCCAAATCTCTGGCTTGTAGTCTACATGTCTGTAAGTCCCGCTGAGGAAAGCACCTGATTCCCACAGGGCAAAGAAATAAAGACCATAAACACCACAGCGTCATAAGTCCATAAATCAATCCAAGACTTATTGAGCAGGAAGGGAAATGCCAGAAGAGAGAACTCAGTAGCCAATCTGAACAGTTACAGCTCAGAGTTGAAAACACGGCAGAAAAAGGAGAGCAGAGAGAGACAGAAAGACAGAGAGAAAGAGAATTTTCAGCCCAATTCAAGCCTCTCCTCCCCACCTTTATGCTACCTGATCTTTCCCAATAATCTGAGCCAATGTTTAACCACGGAGGGTTCCATGGCCAGCTCTGTTCCCCTGGTCCTCTGCCTTTGGAGCACGTGGACAGCTGGCCATAAGGGGCAAGGTCCACACTTGACAAGCTGAGCCTCTGGCCCTACAAGGGGAAGGGGTCAGGGGAGTGATAGGCCCCAGACTTTTGGCCTCTAACTTCCTGGGTGCAGACTTGGGGGCCTTAGGGGGCCCCCGGCCTCTTTCCCTACCCAAGCCCCAGTCACTATGATTAAAAGATGGAGCTAGTCCTAGAGAGGGAGGAGGGACCTCAGTGACCTGCTCCCTCATCCCGGCAGGTTAGTCTCCTTCCCCAAATTCTGAAGGGTCCTGGCATGTTTCCCTGTGAGATGGGGGAGGCTCCATGTCCAACCTAGAAGGGAATCGTTCTGCAGGCCACTCTTCTCCAAAGGAACCCATTCTGTGGTGTCCTCTGTAATATTCCAGCAAATATTTAAAAAGCCTAAACTGATAAGATTCTACCCAGTGGTGTGCATCCATGAGCCGTTTCATGCCAGAATCAACACTATTCTGACCACTGCTGGGAGCCGAGTCATGAACTGCAATGGTAACAAACCATCACACACTACTAAAATCACAATCATTATTCTTATATGGAGAAAAAAGCACTCCTCATTTCCCTTTGTTCTTTATACTAACAAGCAGCATCAAAGCGATCAGTCCTCCCAGAACCCAGGTACTATTTAATCCTCCTTGCCCTGGTGTCCCTATGGTCTCTGTCCCTGTGGTCTAGGGCTGCCCTCCCTCCATAGCCTGCTGCTCTAAGATCCCTATTCCTAGAAATCCAGTTGTGGGGCATTCTGTTGTAGCAGCATGTGGGGTGTCCAGGCATTCCAGGGGTGGAGGAACTCCGTCAGCCAGTAGCCAGGGTCCAGGGAGCTAGAGAGAGCCCAGCTAAAGCCCCACGAAGGATCTGGGTGTCTGGGGACTGAAGATCAGAAGGGAGGAGAGCTTGGAGGGGGACAAGGATCAAGGAAGAATCTGTCTTCACACAAGGTGACCTCCAGCTGGTGTTCTAGGACTAGCAAAAGCCAATGATCCCTTGCACGAGTGACCTCTGCCCCTGGTTTTCAGCAACCTTGACTTAGAAATTAAGTATAGGGGCAACTGGGACGCCTGGGTGGCTCAGTTGGTTGGACGACTGCCTTCGGCTCAGGTCATGATCCCGGAGTTCCGGGATCGAGTCCCGCATAGGGCTCCCAGCTCCACGGGGAGTCTGCTTCTCCCTCTGACCTTCTCCTCGCTCATGCTCTCTCTCACTGTCTCTCTCTCAAATAAATAAATAAAATCTTTAAAAAAAAAAAAAAAGTATAGGGGCAACTGGCTGGCTCAGTTGGAGGAGCGTATGGCTCTCTGGATCTCGGTCGGGGTCATAAGATCAAGCCCCATATTGGGTGTAGAGACTACTTAAAAATAAAATTGTAAAAATAAGTACAAATCAATTTTTTCTAAAAAATAAGTTAAGCATAAAATGGTTGGCAGATGATGTTTTTGACTGGGCTGAGACTGGTGGGCAAGTAATTTACATTCCCTTCTGGCAGAGTTGAATCCTCTTACCAAAACCCTGTCCTACCACCTTCCCCCCAACATCATGCCTTTTGGGTTCTCTGGAGACTTCTCATCCCCATGATTAGAGCTTTAGAGGACAGGCCTCGGTGGGAGGTCGTGTTTGCATTTCCCTCCAGGGGGCTGAGGGTGGAGAACAGAAGAGCTAGTTCAAATGAGCAACGTCTTTCCAGGAGGGAGACCCAGCCATCTCCCCAGCACCAGCACCTGCCATTTCTCTTTAGCACTCACACAGGCTTCCTCCTAACCTGGAGGGAGAACACACAGCAGACATGTACTCTGTCCACTCCCGAGTTTTGCCCAAATAACCCATACTTCCTATTTCTAATTCTCTTCTGCCCCCATTACCTCGAACCCACTGTAAGCAGAAGCAGTCATTGCCCCGGCCTCCCGGAGTGACTATTCCTACAAGGTCACCAACAAACGGCCCCCATGCCACCAAAGCCAATACTCCAGTCTCCTCCGTAACTTTCTTGACCTTTCTGCAGCATCTGATGTCGTTGTCCTTCCGGCCTCTCTGACCTCATTGCTTTCCTTGCCTCCCAAAACACTTCACTGTCCTGGTGGTCGTCCTTCTGCACTGCTGTCTCCTTATCTGCCCCCTGCTATTCCCTCCCCTTCCCCCATTCCTTGTTCTCTCTTCTCACCATAAAAGGGCTAATCACCCACCGATTTATATCTCCCATCCGCATCTCCCTCACAGACTCCAGACTTCTGTGTTTTACTGCCTAGTGGACAGCTCCCCTTGGATAGCTAAGAGATAGCTCAAGTCAGTGTTCCCAAAACGCAACTCCTTATTTTCTTCTGCTCCTCTCGTGGCCTTCTGCATCACAGTGAGGGCTCGTCCTTCCTCCCCAGTGCTCAGGCTGTAGCCCTTGGGACTGCTGAGACCAGAAAGCATCAGTGGGGTGACAAGAAGTGTCAGATTCTGCCTACATCATGGGGGGGGGGGTGTTTCCAGTCCCAAGCGTTCTGGGTGTTGAGGAACTCAGTCTGTCAGCAGCCAGGGTATAGAGAACCCAGCTGAAGGTTCATGTTCAGAAGCACCCAGAATCTGGGTAGTTAGGTAGATTTGAGGTCTGGGGGGGAGGGGAGGAATCAAGGATGACTCTAACATTTTCAGCCTTGTAACTGGTCTGCTTCTTCCCTGACTCCTATACACTCTGTTCCCAACAGCAGCCAAAGCGATTCTTTCAAAATGTAAGATCGGTGGGGTACCTGGGTGGCTCAGTAGGTTAAGTGTCTGCCTTCAGCTCAGGTCGTGATCCCAGGGTGCTGGGATCGAGCCCCATGGCAGGCTCCCTGCTCCGTAGGGAGTCTTCTTCTCCCCCTCCCTCTGCCCCTTTTCTCCCCTGCCCCTCCCCACTTGTGCTATCTGCTCTTCCCAGTGCTCTCTCTCTCTCAAATAAATAAAATCTTTAAAAAAATAATAAAATGTAGATCATGTCACTCCTGCTCAAAACCCTGCTCTGAATCCCCATGTCACTAGAGCCACAGCCAAAGTCTCAAAGTAACTGACAAGGACCTCCCCGATCTACCACTCCCATCCCATTTACTTCTCTGACCCCAGCTTCCATCTACTCCCTTCCTCACAACTCCTCAAACCAACCTGTCAGCCTCTTGCTTTATGACTCTTAAATCTCGTGTGTCCTCTGCTCAGAGCATTTTTACCCTCAATAGCCACACAGCCAACTCTCTCACTCCTGGCAAACTTTGGCTCACATGTTCTCAGTGTCTCCTCCCCTCCACCCCTCCCACACACTCCTGATCCCCTTACCCAGCTCTCGTTGGTCTTTTTCCATAGCACTCCTTAACTTCTGATATACTGTATAATTTTCCCATTTAGTATGTTTCTTGTCTGTTTCCCTCTTCTAGAATGTAAGCCCCACAAGGACAGGGAATTGTTCTGTCCTGTTTATACATGGATCCCAACAATTTAGAAGAATTCTGGGCAAATGGAATGTAGCCAGTAATTGCTGTTAAGTGACATGGTCAGGGTCAGGGCTTGTAGGGGCTGTGTGCTGGGATGACTGGCTGAGACTGGAGATTTTAGAAAGCCATTAGGGGGTGGGCTGGCCCCAGGTTTTGGACAGCAGAGAGGGTGCTCACCAAGTAGACGGTTGAGGCAGGCAAGGCTCCCGTCTATCTCCCTGAAGAGCCTACTAGCTGTTTTTGATTTCAGATGGGCTTCTAGATTCTATCACTTTCTCAGCTTCTCTGGTTTTTGACTACAGTGTTTCACTGTTCTCCTGCCTTTTTTTCTCTTTTCTTTTTTTAAAATTTCACCTGCTTTTCTATTATATTCTTGCCTCAGCCCTTTCTCTGCTCGAGAACTCACTTCAAATTGGGATCTACCAGATGTTAAAGCTGGAAGGAACCAGAGAAGACATCGTTGGTATTTTAAGTTTGAAACAAAAAATATGTTTTGGGGACTTTTTCATTCCTGACCTCATCACTGAACAAATATGGATAAAAAGTGCTTACCTAACTTATCTTCCCACTCTGCCCCAAGTCCCAAAAGGGCTGTTTAAGGCTGGGAAGTTGAAGAAAGGGCCCGGATGCAGGCTGATAGGGTCCATTACCTGAGCATGGTTCAGCCCAGTGTACCCCCAGCATCTTTCTCCAGAACTTGCTCAAAACATTCCTCTCATCGCCTAGGAGTCCCCAGGGATCCCCAGTTGGAGAATCATGGGTTTCAGTAAAATCACTACACCAGGAGGAAGAAGGGTGAAATCCATGTAAGTAGTCTCCATTCTCCTCACCTTCCTGCCCACACGGGTAACAAAGGGTCCTGTCAGAAAGAGGCATCAGTCTTTCCTTGCCTGACAACGGGGTGAGAAGAGCAAATGTTGGGGCTCATTCCCTGTAGGAACTTGCTTTCCCGGGAAGGCGAGAGGAGCTGAATGATGACAGGAAGTTTAAACCACGAGGAGTACCACAAACCAGGCCTTGTCCGTCTAATGACCACACACATCCTAGGTGAGTCCCCTTACCTTGGCAAAGGAGGCTTTCCATTAACTCACCCGGTGGCCCTGGATGATTCATGCCCTTCAGAGCAAACCTGAGCATCAGCCTCTAGCTCCAAAGCCCCTCAGAACACTTCCCTCCAGCTGCTGTCGTCCTAAGAGTCCTAAGAGTCCTAAGAGTCCTAAGGCCCTACGTTTGATCAAGGGAAGAGACTGTGGGTGGCAGTGTTAGGGATTAAACAGTTTGACTGGATTCAGGACCCAGAAAAGTTCTCTCCACTCCCAGTCAGAATCAGCACCGCTGGAAGGTGGGCTCTATCCAGGGAGGAAGCCGCCAACAAGCCGTCACACCCACTCCCTTCCCTCACAAGCCCATGGCAAGAACCAAGGCGCACCCCCCC
>PISX010011424.1:0-14286 GCA_004024625.1 Mellivora capensis
ACCATAAGTGACTCTTAATCTCACAAAACAAACTGAGGGTTGCTGGGGGGAGGGGGTTGGGAAAGGTGGGTGGGGTAATGGACATTGGGGAGGGTATGTGCTATGGTTAGTGCTGTGAAGTGTATAAACCTGGCGATTCACAGACATGTACCCCTGGGGATAAAAATTTGTTTATAAAAAATAAAAATTAAAAAAAAAAAGTTAAAAGAGGAAAGGGTAAAATTTTAAAAAAAATTAGCAGAAGAAAAAAGAAAAAGAAATTAACTGAAAGACTAAAGAATCATGGGGAGAAAGCCATGAGTTCCTTGCTTTGTTTTTTCCTCCTCTGGAATTCCGGGGTTCTCCTTGGTGAGTGAACTTGGTCTTGGCTGGGTTTCTTGTTGATCTTCTGGGTTGTGATTCTGTTGTAGTGATTCTCAAGTGTCTTTGCTGGAGGTGGAATGGCCCCACCCTTATCAGAAGCCAGGCTAAGTAATCTGCTTCTCTGGTTTGCTTTGGGGGACTTTTGTTCCCTGAAGGATTTCCTTAGAGTTCTGGAAGATGGGAATTACAATGACGGCCTCCCGATCTCCGGCCCAGAGGAGCCAAGAGCTTGGGGTCTCGCTCCTCAGTGTGCCCTCAAAGAAAAGCACCCAATTGCTCCCATCTCTCTGGCCTCTGATCATGCTTGCAAAAAAGCACCCAGTCACTCACACTTGGAGAAAAGCCCTATGTCACTTCCGGCTCTGTGGCCTCAAGCCACGCTCTGAGCTCACCCAGCCTGTGCCTGGTTCAAGGTAACCCCAAGCTGAGAGCTCGCACCTCGGCTCTATCTCTGTAGCTGGCTTCCCTGCTCTAATACCTGCGAGCTCTGCGACACTCAGACACCCTTGGTCCTTCTGTGACCCCACAGAACCTGGGGTTACGCTGACCCCGTGTGGGCTTCACCCCGGTTTATCCTTTGGAGTCAGTAGTGGCCAAGTTTTAAGGGAACCTGTAGATTCTGGGAGCCCAGTGCTCTTTCCACAGGTTTTTGACCATAAACAGTGATGGCATGAACACCACTGTCAGGAAATTATATGCCAATTATATCAGAAATCCCAAACCCAGTAACTTAAAAGTAAAAAAACCCCAAACCCTTAGGTGTGTGGGCTGTCTATCTCTATACCTATATCATGATCCATCCTAGGCATCTATAGACCACCATGAAATCACAATAACAATAATTGCTAACACAGGGCACTTAATGCTTTAAAAATAGAGGCACAAAGAAACCAAGTAAATTGCCCAAGCTCACACTGCTCATTAGTGGAAGGGTCAGAGTTCTTGCTCTTAACTCTTGGATAATAACTTAATTATTTAGTTGGCTCTGCACTGACATAACCAATGAATAGCCCAAATTGACAAGTGACTAATTCAAATAGAAACAGGCTGGCCTGCCCATGGAAAAGAAAACATCTGAAGCCAAATTAAAAAAAAAATGTTTTAAAATCACAGCTGGCAATGACTTCAGAGCAGGGTGCAGAACTCGCAGTGGCAGTCTACACAGATAACAGATGTCTACTTAATAGGTCTGTTTCTCATTCCTTGGTAAATGTCAAGCTTTCTTTCAAGACCTCAGCACTTCATTGTTTCAATCCTGTTTCTTGCAATCCACTGAAATCTTCCAAGAACTCAGCCCTACTGCCCAGCCCCTCCACTGACTGCAGTCTGCACATGCCATCTACAGGCATAAGAGGATGCTGGCTTTCTCCAAGGCAGCCAACAGGATTGCTTAACGGACTGCCATCCCCAAAGCCTCAGAAGGCAGAGCGGAAGGAAGTCAAGGCAAGGGCAGGGAGAAGATGGTTAGCACAAAAGCTAGCAACATTAAGAGAGCCAGCAGAGTGGAATAAAGGAAATGGCAATCAAATGGGAGAGAAGAAAACAAAAATGTTAACCATATTAAATGAACAGCTGGGAAAAGTAGAAAGGGTGTCAGTTACAGACCAGAAATGGAGTTTGGCTTCACCTCAACACAAACCACGAGTACCCTGATAAATGATTAGAATGCACAAGAGAATCTTCTAGGAAGATAAAGCTGGAAACACAACACAAATTTGAAAGGCACTATAGACTCCACAGCAAACCGTCTCCCCCACAAATCCATCAGAACCCACTGCTCCATTTCTGTACTTATACAATATCTTCTTAGTTTAAAATAAAACAAAATAATCTGCAATTTCATCTCAGGCCAGCCTATGATGGAAGGAGCTGATAGAGAAAATGCTTCTATTCCCAGTCCCCATTTTCATGTGGAAGTTGAAGTATTCTCTAATCCAGGACCCAAGTGAAACAACAGTAAAGGAGGGGCTCTCTCTTGGCCATAGCACGTTGCTCTTATTTACATGTTTTCTCTCTCTTAGCATTCATGTGCTTATTGACTGGCTAAAGAAAAACACAATCACGGTCCAATTTTCACTTTTCAGTTGTCACTTAGAAAAAAAAATTCTACCTTCGCCTTCACCACTGCTACATCATTCTAGATGTTCCAGCAGGCAATGTGGTATGTGGGAAAATCATGGATTTGGGATTCTGGCAAAAAATCCATATATTAAATTCTAGCTCCATAAGTGATCAGTGTTTCTTAGCCCTGGTTTCTTCATTCATTAAAAAAAAAAAAAAAAGAGGTAGAAAAACAGTTACCTCCCTATCTCTTGGTGTAGAAATAAATGGGGATATTTACTTCAGATTCCTGGTCCAGAAGAGGTAATTTTAAAGCTCAGTTGTGTTTCCTGTTCCTCTTAATTTATACAACAAATGCAAAAACTCTGAAGCACTTGTTATCTTTTTTGTTTATTCATTTGTTAAACTTTCCTGGGAGACTTCTGTAGGACAGAATGGATGTGGTTGTCTCTGTCCCCATAGAACTACAGTGAAGACAACAATGGGGTGGAGACAACAATGAAACAGCTCACTCACTGTTGAATGAGTGGATGAATTTGCTTAAATTAATGAGGGGGTGGGGCTTGAATAAAGCTCCATTATGGCTAAAGAAAATGAACTTAAATTTAGAGTACTGAGTGTGAGCTCATAAACCAGACCCCGAGTGGATTTAATTCTGGACTCCACCACTGGGCAAGTTTCTGAAATTCTCTGTGCCTCCCTTTTGTTGCAGGGTTCTTGTCTCATGGAGTTAAAGAATGATTCTCAGGGGAAAAAAGAATGAAGTGAAGTGAAAGTTTACTAAGTGAAGATAAGAACTCAAAGGAAAGGACCTCTCTAGAGTGAGAGGAGTCCCAAATGGGTTGCCCCTAAGGGTGTTTATGGTCAGTCTTTTGTAGAAAATGGACTAAGGAACTTAGTAAATATCTTGTCTATAACATTAAGGACAAACAAAGTAGATGTTATCTTCCCTTCTCTCTGGTTAATATCTTGTCTATAACATTTTTCCAAATCCAGGATTTCTGTGAGCCAGGTTACTTACCCTCCACCTGACCCTAGTCACCTATCCCCTACCTAGTCTCTTCCTATCTAGCCCTACCTGTCCTTTATTCTCATCTTTGCTAAACTGGAGATAATAATTCCCTACTGGGTTACTGAGAAAAGTAAAAAGCCAACACTTCTTCCTAGAGCTCCCCACTTCTCCTCTGAGGCACTTACTCGATAAATCTACTGGTTTCCTGAGATGCCTAGATTTCCATGTAGTCCCCAGGCATCTCGAACTGCCCTAAAGAAGCATTTCAGAAGTGGTCCAATGGTTTTTATCAATAACCAAAAATAAGAGATGACACCCAACCACCCAGCTGGAGGGTAGGACCCACTAGCTAAAATGCACATACCAGCTAGCTACTCTGGCAGATTTTAAGGGTTTGCTTAAGCCTAAGGGTTGACAACAGAAAACCCAGCACTTTTTGAGGCGATGGCTCTCTTCTAAAGGAAATTGACTGGAATGAGCTGGGGCTCATTGATTAGAATTACCAGGCTCAACCCAGATGTATCTGATCACCCAGTTTTCATTCCCACTTTACCACCCTGAGAAACTGACCTCCTCCATCTGGTTCAGCTGAAGCAGCAGCCCTTGAAAAAAAAGGCAGGACTGAAAGGGACAAAAAGTCCAGGTTCTGGAACTCTCCTTGGTGTGGCAGCTTACTGGCACAAATGCATAAGCCACAGGCCTGAGTGCCCTCGTGCACCACAGGAAGACCGTGCAAAGGTAAATCGCTAAGGCAAGTAGAAATCCCAGATTCTCACAGCCAGGGAGGTCAGTCTGTCCCAAGCATTTGAACTGAAGGTAAAATGTTACATAAAGCTACTAGGAAAGCCTGTATTCCTCTTCTCCCCCGCTCACCCCCCAACAAAAACAAAAAAAACTCTTAAAGCTTATTTTAAATAAGGCACAAAAATACTAAAATCAATAACAATAGTAGTGGCAATAATAATAAGATACTTCTTAGCCTGACTGTCCTGGACCGGCATCTCCTCCGTAGGGTGGTGGGCGCTGGGACAGACAGGTGAAACTGGCTGGGTCTTAAGGAAGCCGCTTGAGGCGTGGCTTGGGTCGCCATGGAAATTGCTGCGTCAGAGGGGCTGATGCCTGGCAGGTGGGAGGGTCCTGCAGTGGCTGTTGGGGAGCCGCCAAGGGTATAAAGCTACTGACTTCCTTTGACCCTCAGGAGCTGGGCTTTTCCCGGGGACTGGAAACAGAAAGTTGCTTCTCAACTCAGAATCACACTGGTTGGAAACCCAGACCCCAGACCTCCACTTCCGACCTGCTGAATCTCCGCAGCGAGCACCCGGAATCTGGATTTAACCAGGCGCTACATAGGGCAGGGAGGTTGGGGGAACACTGGGTTCGCTTGTTCTTTTTTTCTCAATGCCCCCCCAAAACATCACCTCGTAGTGGCAAAAGAATCCGCACCCACTTTCCTCAGCAGCGGCTCTCCAGCTTGGGGGAGTCCTTGGAGCTGGAAAGGCCGGTCCCTTCAGTTCCTTCACCTGAAGTGTAAACCGATTGGAAGCGTCGCTGCTCTTTGTGGGTTTCCCACTTGGGGGCAGCCTCGTCCTTTGCTCCTGTTCATTCCGCCAAAGGATCCGCATGTTTTAAATCCAGTTTATTTCTGCCGCAGTCTCATTAATATCAGCTGCTCTAGAAAGCGGAGTTTGGGTGCAGAGAGAAATGTCTCCTTAGGAGGAATGGGGCAGTAACGGAGCTCCCTAGAGTGGGATAATCTACAGGTCCCTGGTACCCCGTGCGTTTACCATGCCTTATGATGGTAACCTGTTTCTAGATCGGACTTCTGTGTCATGTGCGTGGCATGTAAAGGCAGATTTTTCTATATTAGCTTAGAATGTATTTCCTCCAATTCAAACTTCCAAATCAGAACTATTGCTAAATGAGTGCGAGGGGGACGCCTGGGTGGCTCAGTTGGTTGGACGACTGCCTTCGGCTCAGGTCATGATCCCGGAGTCCTGGGATCGAGACCCGCACCGGGCTCCCAGCTCCATGGGGAGTCTGCTTCTCCCTCTGACCTTCTCCTCGCTCATGTTCTCTCTCACTGCCTCTCTCTCAAATAAATAGATAAAAAATCTTTAAATGAGTGCGAGGGAGTTGAGATGAGTAAGGCCAACAAAAGCTGTTTTACACAAGAAAGGGGCTTTCCTGAGCTAGTGTGTATTGTAATTTCTCAAGATAAATCTACAACAATGAGCATTTCTTATTTCCTATGGCACCTTGTTTCTGAGAGTGACTCACAGACCAAACTATGCTCACAGACCCCCCTTTGGGAAACACTCAGCTGGGGAAATAGTGTGACCTCCCCCATGAAGTTTGTGTAACGTGGATGATACAGAGCTGTTGGGGCTTCTGGTTTCTCAGCATGGTGATGGCAATATCGATTAGGTCTGCCTTCCAGGAGAGGGATGGGAGAGGTCATTTGAAAGAAAGGGGATGGGGCGCCTGAATGGCTCAGTGGGTTAAAGCCTCTGCCTTTGGGCCAGGTCATGATCCCAGGGTCCTGGAATCGAGGGTCCTGGGATGGAGCCCGGCATCGGGCTCTCTGCTCAGCAGGAAGCCTGCTTCCTTCTCTCTCTCTCTCTCTCTCTCTCTCTGCCTGCCTCTCTGCCTATTTGTGATCTGTCAAATAAATACACAAATAAATCTTTAAAGAAAGAGGGGATAAAGAATTAAATTGCTGGGGGATATGTTAGTGGGTATGTTTCAGGCGCTTGGTATTTTTTACCCCTTGGAACCACCCTCTGAGATACCAGTCTATCCCCATTTTAGAGACTAATTGACACAAGTTATTCCAAAACCGTATCCAGCATTAAGTAGGCAGAAAGTGACAGGGCTGATATTCAGAGTCTGATCTTCCTTAGTACAAGGCAGAACCCAGCCCAGCACCACCGGAGCCCGCAGGACTTGGGCAGAACAACAGGTTTTATTTCCAGGGTCAGCTGAGTAATAATGCTGAAACAGTAGTCCGCTCTCAAATAGTGAGCTCCCCAGTGTCAGCTTTTGATGGCGGACAGGAAGTAATTCTTTTTCAAGACATATGGTTAGGAAAAATTGGAAAATTTGCTGGAACAGCATCAAAGCAGTGACTTCATGATTGACAGAATTTCCATAGCGTCCGGGTGGAGAGTCAAGTTTGACTTTGAGTTTCCTGGTTTCATTTACTGAGAGAAAGTACTGCCATTAGGCTTAGCAATTGAAGAACAAGGATTTTTTATTATAAATTTGTTTTTT
The DNA here is from genome assembly GCA_004024625.1 of Mellivora capensis. NCBI lineage: Eukaryota > Metazoa > Chordata > Mammalia > Carnivora > Mustelidae > Mellivora > Mellivora capensis. The sequence continues at coordinate 6,707 of PISX010011424.1, forward strand.
GCATTTTTCAAAATTTATGTATATTTAGGGATAGACAGAGAGACAGGGAGATAGAGAATGCACAGCAGGTGGGGAGGGGCAGAGGGAGAGGAGAGAGAGAATCCCAGGCTGATTCCTACCCCTAGTGTGGAGCCTGACTCGGGGTTGATCTCAGGAGCCATAAGATCATGACCTGAGTGGAAACCAAGAGCCCAACACTTAACGGACTGAGCCTCTCAGGTGCCCCTTGCTTTGCTGTTTCAATTTTATTTTATTGGAAAGAAAATAAGTTAGCCTCAGCTAGAATGAAACCAAAACCAAAGAAGCTATGGGATATTTAGGTGGACCAAACACAGGTATGAAATTGGATCCTGATTCTGAATTATACTGATTAGGATCCGAGTTGCTACTGAAAATTATTGGCATAATAGTGTCAGCTGCAGAGAAGATGTTTGGGGGAGTAGAGAGCACAGACATGTTTCAGGACACTTGAGGAAAGGGAGATTTTGAAGGTGACACAGATGGGTCTTTGAACTTTTTCTCAGTTTCCGATCTTTTCTGCCTCACTCTACACAGACACAGCAAAAAGCTATATTATCTGCAAAAGAGAGAATCTAAATGGCAGAAATACAGATGGATTTCTTCATACAAAGACTCAGTTTCTGGAAAGCAGTATGACTTTTCAGAAGCCCAGGAAATTTGTCTCTCTCATGTTTCAAGTTCACAGTCAAAGAAAGGCTGAATCCCTGAAGGGAGTGAATCAGACGTTAAAAATAACATAAAAGTCTGTCCGTTGAGCCTCCTCTTAAATGATCGCTAACGTGCATTCCTGCAGGGCTCCTATGGAAGGCCCATTTAAGTACAACTGAGAGGCTTTCTGGAGCTGGCGGGGGGGCGGGGGGAGGCTGCCAGGTCAGCCGTAAGGAGTTCCTGCTGGAGGAGGGCTCCTCCTATCCTCGGGCTCTTCCAGAATATCTCTGTCTGCAGTTAGCCAGACTCAAAGCACACATGTCCAGGGAGAGAGAGAGCGAGTTAGCCAGCAGTCTGTGTCACTGTGAAACCAAGTGAGAAGTACAGCTGAAACGGAAGGATCAAAGATGAAAAGGTGGCCAAGGCTCACAGCCTCCACTGCTAAAAGAGCGAGCCTGGGGCTTGCTGCTTTCCTGCGTGCTTACGATGATTAACTAGCAGGTATCAGAAAAGATTTGCTTGCTCTTAGGCTTCAACAACTCTTTGGTAATAGGCAGGACCCCATGTTAAAAAAAAAAAAAAAAGCTTATTCCCGAAGTCCTTTGTATGTCTGTTGTTTGAACCTGAAAATTCTTGATTCTCAGGATGGGTCCTCTAAACTCTTTACCATTGTAGGCATTCATTCATTCTGTGATCACCCAGCAGATATTTAGTAAGCTCCTACTGTGTGTCATGTAGAGTGTGGAATCTATAGCAGTGAACAAGAAGATAAAAGCCCTAGCTGTCATGGAGCTTATGTTCTAATGGGAGGGGCAGACAAATAAATAATATATAAGAAAATCATGCTGTATATGAAATAGTGACCAATACAGAAGAGAAAAGGAAAGCAGGGATGGGGAATAAGAAGTGTTGGGGCATGTGGTCTCCTTGAAAAGGGGACATTCAAGCACAGACCTCAGCAACTGTAGAAGTTAATTGTGTAGTAGTATGTGGAGGATTGTTTTCCAGGGCTGAGGGGAAAGCAAGTGCAAAGGCCCTGTGGTGGGAGTGTGATGGCAGGTTTGGAGAGCAGAAAGGAGGCGGTGTGGCTGGAGCTGACTGAGCAGGTAGGACAGTGATAGGAGTTGAGGTCAGAGAAGCAGTGGGGAGCGTGGCTTTGCAGAGCCTTGTATTCCTTTGACTTTCTCTGAGATATGAGCCTGCTGGAGGAGCCTGCTGGAGGAGAATGTTATGATCGGGCTCCTTAAAATATTGAGCTCTAATTCACATATCATTAAATTCACCCATTCAAAGTATACAGTTCAGTGGCTTTAGTCTACTTAGAGTTGTGCAACCCTCAGCACTATATAATTCCAAAACATTCTCACCCAACCAAAAAAGGCTCTAGTACCTGTTAGCAGTTACACCCCATTCTCCCTTCCCCCAAGTCCTGGGAAATGACTAACCTGTTTTCGTCTCTGTGAACTTGGCAATTCTGGACATCTCACAAAATTAAGTCCTATAATGTATGGATTCTCAGGCCTGGTTTTTCTTTCTCTTTGCATATTTTCAGGATTCATTCATGTTGTACCCTGCGTCAGTACCTTAGTCTTTTTCATATCTGAATGATATTACTTTATATGTCTACACGGCATCTGTTTCTCCATTCCTCAGTTGATGAACATTTGAGTACTTTCCATTTTAGAGCTATTACATATACTCATATGCAGATGTATAGATTTTTGTGTGTGTGAACTTGTTTTTAATCTCTTGGGTATGGACCTAGGAGTGCAATTGCTGGGTTATGTGGTAACTGTGTGTTTAACTTTCTGAGGAACTTGCCCAACTTTTTCCAAGCAGCGTACCTCGGCAATGCATAAGGGTTCCGATTTCTCCATATCCTTACCATCTGCTTTTTTTTTTTTTTTTTTAAATAGCCATCCTGGTGGGCGTGAGGTGGTATTTCATTGTGGTTCTGATTTGCATTTCCCAAAGACTAATGATACTGAGCATCTTTTCATGTGCTTATTAGATAGTTGTACTTCTTCTTTGGAAAAATATGTTATCTTAAAATGGAGTTGTTTATGTGTTTATTGTTGAGGTGAAATACTTCTTCATATTTTTATACTAGATTCTTATCACTTCAATGATTTGAAAATATTTTTTCCCATTCTATGGATTATCTCTTTTTTACTTTCTTGAGGGTATCCTTTGAAGAATGGAAGTATTTAATTTTGATAAGTTCCAATTTATACACTTTTATTTTGTTAGTGCATTTACTGTTATATTTAAAAACCAATGCCTAATTCAAGGTCACTAAGATTTATGCCTATTTTTCTTTTAAGGGTTTTATGGTTTTGGCTCTTATATCTAGGTCTTTGATCCATTTTGACTCATTTTTAATTTGTTTTAAGCACTGTGAGGAATGGGTCCAGTTTCATTATTTTGTATTTGGATAGCCAGTGGTCCTAGAACCATTTGTCAAAGACTATTCTTTCCCACTTTGAATTGTCTGGGTACCCTTTCTGAAAATCTTTGTCCATAAGTGTGTGGGTTTACCTCTGGAGCCTTGATTATATTCCATAGATCAATCCATCTTACGCCAATGCACACTGTCTGGATTACTGTACCTTTTTGTATTAAGTTTTGAAACCTGGAAGTGTGAGAATCCAACTTTGTTCTTTGTTTTCAAGATTGTTTTGGCCCTTCTGAGTCACTTGCATTTTCATATGAAGTTTCAGGAACACTTGCCAACTTCTGCAAAATAGGCAGCTGAGATTTTGATAGAGATTGCCTTGAATACAGAAGTCAATTTGGGGAGTCTTGTCATCTTAATACTAAATTTTCCAGTCTAAGAACATGCAATGTCTTTCCCTTTACTTAGGTCTTATTTAATTTCTTTTAATGATGTTTTGTTATTTTCAGCATACAAGACTTGTACTTCTTTTTTTAAAAATTTTTATTAACATATAATGTATTATTAGCCCCAGGGGTACAGGTCTGTGAATTGCCAGGTTTACACACTTCACAGCACTTACCATAACACATACCTTCCTCAATGTCCATAACCCAACCACCCTCTCCCTTTCCTCCCTCCCTGGGCAACACTGATTTTTGAGATTAAGATATAGACTTATATTTCTTTTGTTAAATTTATTACTGGGTATTTTGCTCTTGTGTATTGTAAGTAGAACAAGGTTTTCTTGATTTCATTTGTGGATTGTTCATGGCTAGTATGTAGAAATACAACAAATTTTTTGTATATTGATATTGTATCCTATACCTTTGTTGAACTCATTTATTAGCGCTAATAATTTTTTGTGTATTTTGTAGGATTTTCTGTGAACAAGATCATGTCATATGAAAATGGAAATAGTTTTCTTTCCAGTTTATATGGCTATTACTTTATTTCTTTGCTCAGTTTTCCTGGCTAGAACCTCCAGCACAATGTTTAATAGAAATGGCAAGAGAGAAGACATTCTTGTTTCTGATCTTTGGTGCAGGGAAAACTTTCAGTTCTTGCTGATTCAGTATGAAGTTAACTGTGGGTTTTTCTTAGATGTTCTTGACAAAGTTAAAAATTTTTTTTTCTTTTCCTGGTGGTTGTGTTCTGTCATAAAAAGATGTGGCATTTTGTCAGATACTTTATTAAAATGATCATATGGGTTTTTTCATCCTGTATTTTATTAATATTTTGTATTGCATTGATTTTTTTTTCATATGTTAAATCAACATTGCATTCCTGGGATAAATCCTACTTGGTCATAGGATATAACCCCTACTCTATGTTGCTGGAGTCAGTTTGTTTATATTTTATTGTGGATTTTGCATTTATATTCCTAAGTGATATTGATCTATAATTTTCTTGTGAGATCGTTATCTGCTTTTATATCAGGGTAATGAGTTAGGAAGTGTGCCTCCCTCAGACATTTTTTGCAAGAGTTTTTAAGGATTGGTGTTAATTCTTTTTTAGTGTTTGAAATAATTCACTAGTGAAGACATCTGGGCTTAGACTCTTCTTCACTGGAGGATTTTTGATGACTGATTCAATCTCTTTATTTGTCATAGGCATATTCACATATTCTGTTTCTTCTTGATTCAGTTTTGGCACTTTGTGTCTTTCTAGGAATTTATCCCCTTCATCTACATTATCTACTCTGATAGTTCATGTCCTTTCTAGTCCTTTTTATGTTTTTAAGTTTAGAAGTCGTTATCTTCCACACCTAATTTTAGTAATTTGAGTTTTTCTGTTTTTCCTTATGTATGTCTAGCTAAACTGTTCCAAAGAATAGAAATGGAAGGAAAACTTCCAAATTCATTTTATGAGGCCCACATCACCTTGATCCCAGCATCACCTTGACCCCCAAACCAGAGAAAGACCCCACCAAAAAGGAGAATTACAGACCAATATTCTTGCTGAACATAGATGCAAAAACTCTCACCAAAATACTAGCCAACAGGATCCAACAGTCCATTAAAAGAATTATTCACCATGACCAAGTGGGATTTATTCCTGGGCTGCAAGGCTGGTTCAACATCTGCAAATCAATCAATGTGATACAATACATTAATAAAAGAAGGAACAAGAACCATATGATACTCTCAATAGATGCTGAACAAGCATTTGACAAAGTACAGCATCCTTTCTTGATGAAAACTCTTCACAGTGTAGGCATAGAGGGTACATACCTCAATATCATGAAAGCCCTCTATGAAAAACCTACCACAAATATCATTCTCAATGGGGAAAAACTGAGAGCTTTTCTGCTAAGGTCAGGAACACGGCAGGGCTGTCCACTATCACCACTGCCATTCTGCATAGTACTGGAAGTCCTAGCCTCGGCAATCAGACAACAAAAAGAAATAAAAGGCATCCGAATCGGGGGGAAAAATCACTTTTGTTTATCTTTTCAAAGAAGCAAGTTTTGGTTTTGTTTTCTCTAATACTTATCCATTTATTTCTGCTCTAATATTTATTATATACTCAAGTCCTCCTGCTATGGGTTTAATTCTACTTTTTCTAGTTTAAGGTGAAAAGTTAGGTTATTGATTTGAGATCTTTTAAAATATAAGCATTTATAACTCTAAATTTCCCTCTGAGCCCTGTTTTTGTTGCATCCATGAACTTTGATAGGTTGTGTTTTAGTTTATAGTCATCCCAATGTTTTTTCTCATTTTCCACCCCCCCACTTTTTAAATATAATAGAACCATTGCTAGCATGTTTCAAGTTTCATATTAGTTGATTTCATCAATATTTATTTTTCCAGAGTTTAAATATTAGTATACATATTATTATGGATCTAATTTTTCCATCTATTTGGAGTAATTCAAAAAAGAGAAATGCCTATCCCTCTTTCCACACTGAATAGCACTATAGTAAGAGCAAGGTGTGTTTTCACTTGCTCATTCTCTAGGTAGCCTGTGCCATCATTCATACCAGAATGCAGTTCTACCAGGGACTTGAATGAAGCCAGGGTGGGAAAATGATTGGTTTAGGCAATAATCTCATCCTTGACATCCATTGAAAGTAGATGTTCAATTCAAGGTCAAGATCACAATTTTAAATAATCTCATCATTTGTTAGCGATCCAAAGAAGAGATAAAATTGCTGAAATGCCCACCATTTTCTGAATATGGAATGGTGTATGTTTCATAGTCTATTAAGCTAGAAGAAACTTTTTTAAAAAAAGATTTTATTTATTTATTTGACAGGCAGAAATCACAAGTAGGCAGAGAGGCAGGCAGAGAGAGAGAAGTGGAAGCAGGCTCCCATTGGGTTCTCTGCTCCCACAGAAGTGGAAACAGAGAACCCAATGTGGGGCTTGATCCCAGGACCCGGGATCACGACCTGAGCTGGAGGCAGAGGCTTTAACCCATTGACCCACCCAGGTGCCCCTTAAAGAAACTTGACCTTACTCCTTGATTATGGCATCCCCTGGGTAATTTGCCCTGTTACTTATTTATCATGGAAGAAGAGCTATAGTAAGTCATGTAAGAAAGGGCTCAGCCATTGTCTGCCTTCAGCTTAGGTCATGATCCCAGGATCCTGGGATGGAGTCCCACATTGGGCTTCCTGCTCTGAGGGAAGCCTGCTTCTCCCTCTCCTACTCCCCCTGCTTGTGTTCCCTCTCTCACTGTGTCTCTGTCAAAAAAATAAATAAATAAAATTTTTTAAAAAGTCATGTAAGAAATAATCAGTACTTAAGTAGGTCACCCACAGCTGGCCAGAATCATGTTTTATTGTTATATGAGCACTCCTAACTAGTAATTGATCTATTAAGATCTTTTATTTCTTCATGATTCAGTCTTGGTAGGTTGCAGACTTTTAGGAATTTATCTATTTCTTTTAGGTTGTCCAAGATCTCCTTTGGTTCATCCCCATTTGGGGATTATCTAGGATTCCTGGGTCTGGGTGCTTATTTCCTTCCCCAGGTTAAAGTTTCCAGCCATTATTTCTTCAAGTAAGTTTTCTGTCCCTTTTTCTCTCTCTTCTGCTGAGAGTCCTATAATGTAAATGTTTGTCTGTTTCATATTGTCCTTCCTCGAGTACAGATCCTTTACCTCTTTGGTTAGGTTTATTCCTAGATATCTTATGGTACTTGGTGCTATAGTAAATGGAATCGATTCTCTAATTTCCCTTTCTATATTTTCATTGTTAGTGTATAAGAAAGCCACTGATTTCTGTACATTGACTTTGTATCCTGCCACGTTACTGAATTGCTGTATGAGTTCTAGTAGTTTGGGGGTGGAGTCTTTTGGGTTTTCCATATAAAGTATCATTCATCTGTGAAGAGAGAGAGTTTGACTTCTTCCTTGCCAATTTGGATACATTTTATTTCTCTTTGTTGTCTGATTGCTGTTGCTAGGACTTCTAATACTATGTTGAACAAGAGTGGTGAGAGTGGGCATCCTTGTGTTCCTGATCTCAAAG